>CM057818.1:4848776-4853776 GCA_030067965.1 Latrodectus elegans
GACAATTTTGTTTCGATTTTTCTTGTCAATTTTGTGGCATTGATTTTCATTGACAATTTTGTTTCATGTACGATTTGTTTAAAATAATTTAAGTTATGTTTGATTTTATGACATTACAGATTACAACAATACAGTCATTTTAAGACATTAGAGTTATATTTGATTTTAAGACATTAAAAGTTTTATTTGTCTACGGTCTGTTTTTTCTTTATGGAAAATATTGACTTATCTAACAAATGGATGTTTTATCATTGATACATTAACAAACATAACAATTTTATTTAGACCAAGTAAAATATTTTTCATTGTATATTTTAATACTGAAAATACGGAAAACATTTCAATTGAAAGCATGGTTCTTATAATAGAATATTAACTGAAAATAAAAACACACACTATACGATGGGAATGAACTTACTAGTGATGTGTGAAACAAATAAATCAGGGAGGATAATGGATTAATTCTAAGCATTCTATTTTTTGAAATGAAAAACAATGCAAAACCCTTTGTACATCTTGCATTCCAAAAGGAAAATAGAGTGATATTTATTAGATTGAGCGTGTTCCTCTTAGATGAATGCATTGATATGTTTTAAGTAGTTACTTTGTTACAGAATTTATATTTTATTAAAACATCAATTAAAGACACGATGCTTAGAATTCCATATATTTTCCACTATTAATTTTAAAATAAAAAAATGTACAAGGAGAATAAAATTCTGAAATCTATCAAAAAATTCCATCAAAATTACCAGAATTCTAAACGAAGTTATACTGTATTTAAGAAGAATTTATAATAAATTAAATAGTTACGTCAAACGATCTAAATAATTTTCAACTAACTATTGACACAGTGCCTTTTTTTCGCAAACTGCATCCCTATAAGACTGCAAAAAAGCTGCTTTTCAACAATTTATTTCAATAAAAATTGAATTCAAGATTTCTAGAATGCAGTTGCACTCTGGCCTATTTAAATCATAACATTTCAAGTATCAACATTTTCATCATTTAATTTCGGATGGATCACTAACAATTTTTAATCTCTTAAATCCTTAGTAAGCTTCAAATAAAATATTACTTATATATTTTAATTTTGGTCATAATATTGCAGTTATGTGTTTGTAGGAAATGTTTTATACATCAGTTATTTTCCTTGATATATTTTCCCTAATTCCACTGTTATGTGAGTTAAGTCCTATTTTCACCATCAATGGCTTAAATATTTATGGCTAATGATGTTGTTTATCAAGATTATTCATAATCTATATAGTAAAAAAATGAATTTAGGTAAAGTATAAAATATATGATTTATAATTTTTATGCCTTTAATGTTAATGATAAATAGTTATTGCGGTCAAATGAGTATACGAGTATTTACTTGGCAGCAATAACAGACAACATGATTTAAAATTTACATTACTAAAATATAAAATATTTTACCTTCCTTTAAATTGGAATGTCAGAGAAACTTAAAATGTAAAATATTTGCTGTTAAATGTGATCAACAATACGTTGCTTTAAAGGACATTTTTAAGAACTTTTTCACCGCCCATTCCCAATTAAAGGAAACATTCTTATGTCTACGCTTACAACACCATGTATAATGTGGCGAACGTCAGATATGTTGCTCATGTCACACATGTACCACACCATTTTTGTGAAGACACCTGCATTTTTGATACAAGGTTGAATGAACAGTGGAAACATTGCAGCCATTCCGTTCTCCTGCAAATGTGTCGAATGGTAAGTCCGGATGCCAAATGTGCTTAAGGAAGTAAATATGTTCTAATATGATAGACGATGTTGCTGTGTGGTCCTTCAAAGTCAATTGCACATTATTTATGTCAACATGTCTTTTGTGCAGCAAGGTGAGCATTATGGGCCCATTCGTACCACCTTTTCTTTCCATATGTATTGAGTACTGTTCTGCCTAACACTACAGTAAAGCCATTCTACACAATCACTGATATCTCTGTAAGGATTTGCTAAAATGACATTCGTCTTCTTCTACGAAATATAGTTGAACAGCTTGCCCAAAAAATGTTATATAACAATTTTATGTTTTGCCTTTTGGATTATGCTTGCAAATGGCACTTCAGTTCACCCTAAAACCCGTTTCCATTTCAAAGATAATTATTTCCATTTACTACCACATTTCAGTTGTTGCATTTTTTATTGTCAGCATCGAATGAACAATTATATATATATATATATATATATATATATATAAGATATATATATATATATATACATATATATATATATATAAGATATATATTTATATATATATAGGTAGATAGATAGGTATAAATAGATAGCTAGATATTAAGAAAAATGGACAGATTATATTATGGGCTTACTAGAGCAAATATTTATATGCGAAATGAAAGATAACTTGTCATAATTGGAAAATTCTATATGTATATTTTTAAAATAAGTATGTTTCGAACTATAAATTAATTTGTGAAAAATTTGAAAAATGTAATATTACTTTTCATTGTTGTAAATAAGCTCAAATTCAATTAAACACATTTTAGTAAATCTATCAAAACTCATAATCATGAAATAAATAAAGATTTACTTAAAATGTATACAAGCAAATAAAAATATTTTTCTGTCTAAAAATATTAATTACATTATAAAAGAGCTTTAAAATTTAAATGAAATAATTTAAAAATATTTTCTTATTAAATTAAATAAATTTTTTGTGTACAAAATAAAGTGTTTATTCAGACGCCATATTAAAGTTTTCCTAATAACTTTTATTTATATTATTTCAATGATTTCCAAAATATAGGTTTTTTTAAAAAATATATAATTTCGAATTGCATGTCTTTTTCAGAAAAAATTATTAAGTTGCGATAAATTTAACTGATTAATTTATCTTTAAACATAGACAAGAATTGCACAGTAACTTTCCTACATCATTTATTTTAACAAGTTCATTAAAAAATTAAGTCTCATATTTTACAAAGTAAATACTTGTTTTAATTAAAATTTGCTTATAAGTAATAAAAATTCAAATTGTATTTAAATTTATCAAAGCGGTTGTATATATTTCTAATATAATAGATAAAAAAAATTTCAATGCGTATAAAATTAACTCTTCAAACGCAGAAAATTTATACTTTAGAGACTTATTCTGCAACCAAACAAAATCCTTTTTTTAAACAAAAACATCAAATATTCAGGGATTTCCCAAATAATATTTAAGAAGTCACAAAACAATTTAACTGACATGTGTTGAAACATCCTTATATAATTGACATTGCATAGAAAACAAATATTTTTCTAAATTAGGGATTTCACTAAAGCAATAACGAAGTATCTAAGGAAAACCTTTTATAGTCTAATGAGCATGGTAACGGAAATTGTGGGCAATTTCAATGCACAAAAGCACGAAAGGGGAATTCGAGTAATATGTTCCCTTCTTCGCTCAACTATTGCATTTTTCAGGTACAAAAGATACTCTACTATATTAACATGGACGATGAAATTACACAAGTGACAAGATGTTTTTAACTTTTCTCAACCATGGTTGCTCTTCCCAGTGAAAACAAGTTAGCTTCTACACTTTCATCAAGCTATCGGTTTAGAAAGATATCACAAATGGTGCTCTTGCCTTAACGGTGACGTGGGAAAATATTTTGCTTTTATTATGTTGACTTTGATGTCTTGAACAATGGAAGGAGACATTAGATGAACTAAACTTGAGTAAAATATTTAAATAAACAGCTTTTATAAATATTTAAAATGCAATAATCCTTATCATATGCATTTACGTATGAATGTATTAAAAACATTTTTATATACAAATGCATTTATATTAATTCTACTATTTAAAAAAAAAAAAAAAAAAAAAAAAAGATTAAATTTTGTATTAGAATATTTTATCCTTTATGAAAGGTATTTGAATATAATTGTGATTGTAAAGTGATTATTTTTAATATATTAAAAAAACAAATAATTTGTTTTTGAATGTATTATATTTAAGTTATTTGTTTTTGTATAAATTATTCAAAAAGTTTGCGAATATTTCTTTTTAAAGGTTTTTTCTTTATATATGTATGTGTTTTTTTCATATATGGGGTGTAATGAACAAATTCAAAGTTTATTTTTGTATACAAACATATACAATATATAGTACATTAGAATGATATACATTTTGTATATGTTTGTACACAAAAAACATATATAATTCATTAGAATGATATTTATAGTAATGAAATTTTAATTGTATACTAAATCCATTCTTACCGATATTATAATTAAATGATCTTTAAAAAATCATGAAATTATTTTAAGAATTTTTTTTTGGATTTACACATTGATATGTTTATACTATTATTATGAATAATATGCATGTTCTTTATAATAATTACATAATTGTTTTTCTTTCGATTGGTAAAAATCGTTTGAATTACATTATGACCAAAATACAATCATTCAATAAAAACACATTATTTATTTTTAAATATGTTTGTTTATTTGAATATATATTTACTACTTTACGAAACTTTTTTGTTATTTTAAGGCATCACTGCACAGACATCAAATGATAAGAGAGTTTTAATTCTATACTTTTGATTTTTTTTCCTTTCATTATATAACTTTTAGAAATCCTCATAAAGCATTATATCATATACTAAACTTCTACAAATATTTTAAAGCTAACTCCAAGTGAATGGCTTGAATTATATTTCTGATAAAATTATTTGTAAAAATTTGTATGATGAAAAGAAATACAATTCTGATTGAACTATATCTCATATGCATGATTGTATCTTTTCTGGTCTATGCCAATTAGACAGTTCAATGGAAAAAAAACTAATGTGTTTTGAGTTTAACATATATAAGTTTTGAATTTAATCTCATCATTTAAATATTTACAAATTGTTTTTTGGTTCTGAATTCCTTTTAAATTCTAGTTCTCAGACAAATTAGCGTTTTTATGCTTAAAATGAAAAGTAATATCAAAATTTAAATTTTTCAAAATTAAT
>CM057818.1:4858776-5013776 GCA_030067965.1 Latrodectus elegans
AATTTAGCTTTTTCTAAAGAAAGATTAAATCGTGATTATATGATAAGATTCATGGAATATATATGTAAAGTGCAATGCTATATCTTAGATATTCGTTTACATATCATATCTTAGATATTCGCTTGAATAATTGTTTTGAACAGAACATTAAATACATAATTATTTTGTCTTTGTATTGCGTTTGTGTAATGCACATTAATCTATGCAGCTATACTTTTTTTCTAATAAATGTCATCATAAAAATAATTTGAAACTAAAACTGTTAAAATAATAATCAACTCGTTTATTATTACAAACTGGGAACCGTATCAAGGACCCGAGTACCATTACTAACATCATACCACCTCAAATCTTCATATATAGAGATATACATGTATACATAAAAAATATATATATATATATATATATATATATATATATATATATATATATATATATATATATATATATATATATATATATATATATACATAAATATATATATATATATATATATATATATATATATATATATATATATATATATATATATATATATATATATATATATATATATATATATATATATATAGATTGATATAATTACCAATAATGTTTTATATTTTATTCATTCGAATTTAATTTTATTTATCATTGTATTACGGAAATAATCAATTATAATTAGGCTTTCAAATGTCACTTCAATTTTAAAATTTAATACTCATATATTGCTTCAGATGAGACCGAAACTACCAACAATATATAGCAAAAAGTTTTCGTAATGATAAGTCTTAATATTGAATTTCAGTAATTCATGAACTATATTTTTTAATTAATTTCATAAATCCTCGTAGAAAAACCTTGAAACATATCTAATCAATTTAAATATTTGTTGTTTGTGTGTGTTTCTTAATTATAAGAACAAGTACTATTTTTATACTATATTATACTATATATTTTATACTATATTATAGACTATATTACATCTTTCTCCAATCTTCCATTTCCTTACTCTTTTAAAACAGATAGAGGAAAATTGATGAATGTTTCTTTCACTTAAGGTTAACTGATTCCTGAGATAATAAGAAGATGCAGTAGATTGATGCTCATTTTGTGAGATAAAACATAAATAATTGTTAGAGTACAAACAGAAAAACATATTAAGGGAGATATTTATAGTAATATGTCACATTAAGGTGACTCATTACATAACATAAAGATAAATTTCTTTACTTCGGAATTTGCGTTAAATACCAAATAAATCTTAATGGCTAATAAGAAAGTTAATATGTATATATAAAGAGTGAATAGTAAATATTTAAATTATTGCTGTGTATTTGTTAGAATGCTTTAAAGAAAGATTTTTTAACATGTCTTTATACTAGGAATTAATGAAAAAATGATGAAGATAAAGTAATAAAATATTTCCTTTTAGACATTATTTTATAAAAGAGAAAAAGTAATATTACTTGAAATAAATATATTAGATTGGGGAATAAGTTCGAAGCATTTTTACCATAGACTTTTATTTAAACATAAAACAATAATTAGATCAATAAGTTAATCAATTATATTTTATACGCATTGCTGTTTACAACCTCTTCCCACTTCTCGAGTCTCTACCTGGGTTGATACCTTTCCACCTGGGTCTGGTGTCAAATATTTGTTGCTTAGCCAGTTTTTAAGGATTCTTTATTATTGAAGGTAAAACCCATCAGATGGTTTGACAAGGAGAGAAAAAAATGGCAATCGTTTGGTGCAAGGCCCGGAGAATACGGTGGATGGTGAGAGACCTCAAATTTGAGCTCTTGGAGAGCAGCTTTGATGACTTGTGCAACAGGGGGGCTAGCGTTGTTGTGAAGGAGTATGGTTTGACCATGTCGACGGGTCTTTTCAGTCGAATAGCCTCATTTACGTATTGTATATGAGCAATGTAAAACTCCTTGTTGACTGAGACATTCTTTTCTAGCATTTCCCGATGCACCAAGCAGTCCTTAAAAACTGGCTCAACAACTACTTTGACACCAGATTAGGCGATGTTTGGTGGAAATGCATCAACAAATGTGTCGAGAGATGGGAAGAGGTTGTAAACAGCAACGGCAAATATATAATTGATTAACTTATTGATATAACTATTGTTTTTTGTTTAAATAAAAGTCCTTGGTTAAAACACTAATATTTTATCCCCCAACCTAATAGGAAGTTCAGTTATAGTTAAACAAGAAATTTAGATAATGTTTCACCAAAAGAAATAAATATTATTAATATAATTTTATTAAATAAAACGATTTGTAATGCCCTATCAGAATTTCTGTGATCAAAGCAACATTTTAGGAAATGTAAGATTTAATTTTCAAAGAAGAAAACAAAATATTATGTTACAAAAACAAAGTCTTACTTGCATTTATTTTACTTGAGAAAGGAGAGTTCTAATATTAAAAAAGAATATTTTTCAAAATGTAAACAAGACTTAAATTTATTTGAACAGGAGTAGTATATAAATGTATCCTCCCCCCCCCCCCAGATTCATTTATTAACCGGTGAAATAGTCAAAAGTTAACCATACCTATTTCTACTTTCTTTTGAATTACATAATAGAAACACATAGAAAGAAGTGAAAGAACATGAATTGCTAAAGTATGGAGTTGAATACTTGAATATATTCATTTGCTCTGATGTTGAATCCTAAAGTGGGGAAAAATGCTGCATGAGACGAGTTTTGAATAAGGAAACGTACAGTTAGGAGGATACAATTTTCTCTTTCAAATGCTTTTGTACTATCGATTTTGTACGTTGAATTTTTTAAAGTGCTCAAAAATACTGCTAAGTGCATTCCTCTTAAAATCTTTTAAGTGCGAAAATGTGTACTTACCTATTGCGGTTTCAATATATATGAAAGTATACAGTGAATAACATCATTTTTATATAGTATTAGTAATATATTTTCTGATATTTGTTTCTTAAGCTTATGGTGAAGTAATATTGTAATATACCGTGTAAAAATCACTGCTATGTGTATAATATTGCAGGCTTAAAATGTAGGAGGCGTTATTTGCGAGAATAATACTTAAAGTATTAAAGAATACTCAGAATATGAAAATCCTTTATCTCAAAACCTCTTTAATTTAATAAAAGCATAGGAACTTAAGCTATTTCATTGACAAATGATTAATTTACTGAGAAAGTGCAATTAATAAAAATAATTTATTTGTTTTCATTCATTTAACAATATATGGGATGTTAAATATTTTTAAATATTATATTTTTATAATTTTAATGAAATAATTCCCTGTAATTCTTGCTTTATAGAAATATAAGCATTAATTTTTGAATTAAGTTGCATTAATTTTTATTTTTAATGCAAATATTTTAATATTTGCATTAATGTTTGAAAAATATTACTTACATATTTCTTTGATAAGTATCATTACATATGAATTACAGGTAATTATATTCTTTCAATAATATATATGCATAAAAAGTTACGTCAAATATATAAGTGTTCAAATGACATAAATTTATATAAATATTCTTCAATATAAAACATGAATTAAAAATTAAAAACACAGCCTCTATTTTTTACTATTATTTTAAGAAGTAAATTTTGTTGCTGATGTTTTTTAAATAAACATATAACTTTTTTTGATCATACGTATTTAAAAATTTATTATTTATATTGCTTGATTAAATCACTTTTCGTAAAGGAAAGTGTTTACAGAAAGAAAACTTTGAATACTGATTACTTCAATACCTGGATTTTAGAATCAATAGCTATTATGAATGTCCATGAGCTTGTGTACACGCTTTTTGCGAGACAGACAACTATTTTACTTTTATCTGAGAGACAAAGACATGGAAGTCCATTAACAAGGGTGATAAAAATTTTAGTTAAACTATTAGTGCTAACAAATTTACAGCATTTTATGAATTATATTAAACATCAAAATATATCGAAATATTTCTATACACCACCTATATTGATGTCATTTTTAGTCAAAAAGTTTCGAAATAAGGGAATTTGTTATGTACTAATCACATTTCTACGGTTATGATTCACTTTGATTATGTTGTAATAAAAATTTAATAAACTGCCTTCAAACATGCAAAAAATATTTCAACAATAGATATGAATTAAAGAATATTCGTGTAATGAATGAAATCAGAAACAGTAGAAAGAACGAAATCTAGAATGTAAATTTTAGTCAGAGTTCAGAATAAAAGTGAGTATTTGTGAAAATGCAGATGGTTCTGCAGAGAATGCTGTAAAAATGCTTGTGCTGGAGTGTATTCAAAAGATTTTAATTTAAGCTGACCTATGGGGAAATACTGCAAAAATTTTGATGGCAAGTTTACTGCTATAGCTCATGCTATTGGCAAGTTGAAAGGCATCCAGGATTAAAAATTTATTTTGCTTAATAATTCACAGGCTATTATTCTTTCGCTTACAAATCTAAATTATAATAATAATGCACCAATCCACTCTTGCAGAATGAAGTTGCACGAACTCAGTGAAATCAAGGACCGTGTTGTTCTTCAATGGATCTCGAGCCACTTCGATGTTCTTGGAAATAAGCAGGCAGACAGACTTGGTGGGAACAATAAAATTCCTGACTCCTTACCACGAGCTGTAGGTGCCGCTTGTTTCCGATTGACAATTGGACATGACCATCTACAAAGGCATCTTCATCGAATAGGTGTAATGGACTCTGCTCGTTGTCCAATGTGCAATCATGATGATATGGATACTGATCACTTCACGAACTCTCCTGAAGTTTTAAAGTTTATGACTGACAACTTTTTAAGGCTACTAAACGTTTTTATTCTCGTTTTTATGCTTGTTTATTTTTTTTATTCGGCTGCTCGTTGATTAATGGCAGAGATTTCGAGGATGAGAGAAGGATGAAAAAAAGTATTTACGAAAACATTAAAAAAAAAGGATGTCGAATATCGAAGTAATATTCTAAAATACTATTAAAAAATAGAAGTTTCCTATAAATATTAATAAAATATTCCCATTTTTACTTGTGGTGTGCTTGCAAGGATTACTTATATTACATTTTAATTGGTTGTTTTTTCTTTAAATAAATGTAAAATATATGTATTTATTCATGAGTCAAATCCGCTGATGTTCGTAAAATAAGTATCTAAGAATTAGACTTAAATTTTGTGTCACATTTTTAAACTTTGCATTACTTAGTTAAAACTATTGTAAGAGCATTAATCTAATGCATTTGATCCGTATTTCGAAAAACACAGATTTAATGAACTTGATAATGTGTTGATAAATGCTTTCATTTGTATTTTCAAACATTTATTTATGAAATAGGTACAAAATTAATGAATAATTTTATTAAGGTATTCTGCATAATATATATAACCAACACATTTAATATTTTAATTTTCTTTCAATATTTTTTTTATTTATTTAATCTGAGTGCGCAAAAGAGAGTATTTTTACTTATACAAAATATTATTAAATTAAATATAACACTGAAATATTTACAAATTGTAATTATTTCACGAAATATTTTCGCTCTCTAACTAACAACAGTGCTTATGGTGTAAAGAAAAAACTATAAAAATTACTTTGATAGATTTCATCATTTGCAGAGAAAATTCGAATATATTTTTATTGAATTAAAAATATATTATTGTTTACCACACAACTTTACAATTTAGAACAAGTTAAAATGAACTATTCATTATTTGCATAAGATCAAATTAAAAACTTTTTATATGACTTGATTTTTTACATTAAAATTTAGAAATATAAATTTAATCATTAAAAATCAAATATAATTTACATATTTTAAAAAAATATAAAACTGAAATTTTATTAACTTTTTGAAACATCAAATTTACGACCTGTATACTAGAATTACAAAATAGGTTATAAATAATATTATTATTTGGATTTTACATAATGAAATAATATTCTTTTGAAACTGAGTAAAAACATTCATTTTTCATAATTTTACTTTATAATATGCAAGTACCTCCAGAATGTCACACATCTAATATTTATCATGAATTCAATGGTATGAAAACATTTTACATTGTCACTCAAAATTACTCGAGGAAGCAAATTATAATATTTCCCATGTGTATTAAGAATATATATAATTTATATATGGATAACAATGCAACTCTAGCTGAGGCCAGCATTGACTTTAATCATTGCACCAATTAAGTCTTTGAAAATATTTTAATCAAGTACTGATTTGTTCCTTCACTAGGGATAAAAAGGGCAATTAGTGCTTTAATTACGACATCAATTAGAGAATGTTCTGCTTTTTCATGCACAAATGCATTTGTCTAGTAATTATGCTTCTTTTTTGTTTATTTACACATTTTGAACTTTGTGAATTTATTTGAAGACGCCACGAAAATAACCTTAAATTTCCAAAACATTTTAAGAATAAATACGTTTTGGAAAAGGTATGCCACTGCAATTAATCATCAGTTAGAGTTAGCCTACATTGCCTACACATTTAAATTAACCAAGTAATTATTCGTTTCTGAATTAGTTTCAAATGAGAAATTTCCTTCTATTGCAGAATGCGAAATATTGTTATAAGTATGTTGTTTATTTTATCTTTTTTTTATTTTGTACGTATGTAAGCATTCATTATCCAAAATATTTAACACAAGTAAAGCTTTTTATATGACCAATTTATATGATTTATATAATGTATATAAATATTTCATTTCATGAATTTTTAAATAACTAAAAGAGTAGAGTGTTTATAGTACAGTTTAAGCATACTTTTGAATTATCAAGTAAAATTCTAACATACGTTTAAAATATCAAATTTTGATGATTAACTTCCTGGATTATTTCAGAAAATTTTATAATTTTATTTAATACTGATAATTTAAAATCAAAAATTAAGAGTATATATATATATATATACATATATATATATATATATATATATATATATATATATATATATATATATATATATATATATATATATATATATATATATATATATATATATATATATATATATATATATATATATATATATATATATATATATATATATATATACATATATAAACGATTTTGATAATATATTTCTAGAACTTGAATGCAATGTGTAGATATTAAGATATGATAAACATATATATCTTGTCAACATTCTGAAAAACATATTAATTAAATGTGTACAAAATATAATTTTAAAAAAATAATATGATGTCTGTTAAACTAATTATAATGCCAGATTAATCATGCAAAATATTATAAGAACTAAATATTTACTTTCCTTTCAATATTTTTTTTTAATTTAGAACAAAATTAAATAAGATTATTAAGAGGATAACTTTAAAAAATAAACTTTCTTCAAAAAGCTACATTTATTTAGAAAAAATATGTATTTTAATTTTATTTTTTTAAGATAAATGCTTATATAATATTATATTTTTAACTTATTAAATTGACTTTCCTATATCCTGAACTAATAGAATTTAACAAAGAGAATAACTTTAACCTAATGTCATAAGTGGAAAAGAAAATTTTCTTAAGCCTAATATTGTTTGCATTCACAATCGAAATAAATATTATTTACTTTACTTTTTGAACTAAAAATTGTTATAAAATTAAAATTATTCAAATATGCTTAATATATGACATACTTAAAGTTTACTATTTGATATAATTCAAACATAATTTTCTCGGTGTAATGTATATCATTTTATAATCTTCTCTTAAGCATTGTGTTAAAAAAAAATAGCAAAAAACTCCATTCTGGTGTTATTTAAATGTAAATGAGGTGTTTCACAATTTCTTATTCTAGTTATCTCACTTGTTTGTTCCAGGTTTATGAGAATATTAATCCAATGACCATTTAATTGAAATAGATGGCTAAAGAAAATTTAAACGTCTCAAAAATAAAATTACAATTTAGCGGGTTTTAACAGCACTTTATTTCTTTGTCAGGCAAAAAAAAAAAAAAAAAACTTTATCATGCAGGGATTTATTTTTACGCAGCAGCGTAAGTAATTTATACTTGTCCTTTGCAGGATTTTTCTTTGAGTGGCGGAATTAATTCTAGTTTATGAATTACTCTCATCAATTACTAGAAAAAAGTTGGCATATAACGAAGAAGTGATAGAATTTTTTTCTTTATTTCGCTTAACGTGATGGTATTATGTAGTTTGATTTTTGACGACTTAACATGTTCTTATACAATAACCTTTTGTGAGACGTATTACAATATTTATTTTTTAAACGAATAAACGAATGTTTTTGGTTATTAATTATAGTTTACTTATTTTTATAATATTTAATCTATTGATGTCAAAAATATTTAGTAGATATTAAAGAATTATATACCTTTATATTTCTATAACAATACCTTATTTTTTTAAAATTATTTTCTGATAAATTATAACAATATTTAAAATATTTGTAAATAATTTATGTATTGTAATTTTCAAGAACTGCATTTAGTTTGAATTATACGTCTTTATTATTCATGGTAATGGAAAAATCTGTTTTACTTAATAATTATAAAATATTTTATATTCACAATTAATAATAATTTTTAAGCTTATTTGCAATTTTTTTGCAAATTGTGCAAGCACAATTTAATATAACTTTCAGTACTAAAGACCAAACTTCTACCAACGAATAAATATGTTGAAATTATCCGTACTAGTTTGTCCAATTGCATTTCATATTCATTAAGATATAACAAAAGATTAATTACATGCTACAAGCCTTGTGATAATTACCATTGATATGTAAAAATGTTTTGCCTCCAGAACCAGGAATTTAATAATCATCATATAAAATTTACAGCACATTTAGCTATAGTAAGCATGTTGACGACACACAGTATTTATATATATATATATATATTATATATTATATATATATATACATATATATATATATATATATATATATATATATATATATATATATATATATATATATATATATATATATATATATATATATATATATATATATATATATATATATATATATATATATATATATATATATATATATATATATATATATATATATATATATGCATACAGGTAGACAACTTTATACGGTAGACAAAATTGCACTGATTTTGATTAGTTTAATTCATCTCCACCACTTTTATTATAATTTTATTTGCTTAAGAAATCTTAATGTGAGTAAAAGAAATAAGTAGTTTTTGTTTTCTTGTTTGAAATAATATGCTAAAACAATGACGACAGGTATTTACTTTATTTGAGTCTGGATATCTACAGACAAATTGTATAACGCACTATAAAATAATATTTGGAGCATGGCCATGAGGGTGATAGACCCCGAAAACCCAAAAAAAAAGAACTGTGAATACAAATGAATTTTGCAAAATTATCAAGAAACGAATCAACCAAAATCCAAGAAACTCAGTGATCTTTATCAGTGAATAATCTTTCAAAAGATCTTTTCTATTTTTTATATAATTGTATAGAAATTCAGTTAGAATTCCAAAAGTACAAACAACCTATATATATTAAATCGGAAAGGTAACATAATTAATTTCTGAAATAAAAATCGACAGTGGATATAAAATGCAACTGAACGCGCGATAGGATTCAGTATATTGTATTCGTGAAATTGAGTGTTGATAATTATATATATATATATATATATATATATATATATATATATATATATATATATATATATATATATATATATATATATATATATATGTATCTGTGCTTATGAATCACTTTTACAACTAAGCTTACTCCCTTCCATGCTAAGTAATTATTTATTGAGTGCGCAACATTTTTCTTGAATGCTTACCAAAATATAATCAGTATTTATTTGACTGAATAAAGACAATCAGTGCAAAACTTCTCAAGTCTGGTGTTCATTAAAGATAAGAATAAATGTACTTTGAAGAGTGAACGAAGTCATAAAGAGAAGATGTGATGCAGATTTTTGGACTTTCTAGTTAGGATGTATACTTATTACCACTTCTGGTTCTCAATTTGTTCAGGGTCAACGGTCTGATGGACCTTGTCTAACTTCGTCAGACATTTTGAGGATAAGCCACAACAACAACAGAGATGTATTTTGAAATATGTAATCTACCAATGTAGGCGTCTAATGAAAAATAGCAGGTGTGTGCGTAAGATAAATGATATGAATAATGTGAAGCATGTATGTCATTTCATAGGGTAGGGAAAATAATATCCCGGTTTGCATAGATCACATCTTTTTGGAAATGAGCCCATATTTATTATGAAAAGGATGAGCAAAATTGTTCAACTATATGTATATTGATTAATAAACAGCATTTGGATTGCTTTTGTTGGGTTTTCCAGAAGATGTTTTACCAACCAATGAGGAATTTGGAAACAAACCACCCATGGGATGTTTGCTTCCGAAACAATTTGGAATATATTAATAGCTTTTTACAAAATAATGTATGTGTTGACTGAATAGATGCTTTAGATCGATAACAATTTACTTGCTGAATAACGCATTTTATCTAAAAAAAATACCGCCTTTGATTTAACTTGATATATTTGTTACATTAATATTTTAACAAAAAAACTTTCAATCAACGATTATACCTTTTAAATAGCTAATTTAAAGCTCTTATGTATAAGTTGTATTAAATAACTGCAATATACTTAAAAATGTTAAAGCATCATCTCACATGCACACATTATTTTGCGTGATACTTGATGTATCTTTGCAACATATCAGTGTATTCAAAGTTGAAGAGTTTAAACATCGTTTTATCAGCTATGCTCGTCACTACTGAGATAACCTGAGCAGAGAGAATGTCTAATTCTCAATCTGATCGATCGAAGTTGTTTGAACATAGAAACTCCAGAATTTGTTAATTCTTTATTGAATGAAAACTACCATTTTAAATTTCAGAATTCTTTTGCCATATACTAAGTTGTGATAATTATAACTTAGTTACCTTCATAATACTAGTTAATTGAAAAGGAAGGAAAAAAAAACAACCAAGCAATATATTAATTGCATTAATGAATCAACAAAATACCCATATTTAAATATAAAAATTCTTGTAAATGAATGAAAAAGTATTTTTATTTCGATTTTTTTAAATTTCCAATAAAAATCATTTAATTTAAGATTTATTTGCAATTATATTTATTTTGAAAGCAAAAAAAAAAGCTATGAATTAAAAGATAATCACATAATTCAAATAAAATTTATTGTTTAAGAAAAATATAAAGAAAGAATAAAACTTTCAAATTTCCCTTTGAGGTGTATTCGTTTTCAACATCTTTGTATTTTATTCAATCTACCAAGTTATAAACCGATTATGCCAGATAATTGCCATGTTTTGTTTCTGACTTTTTTTTATTTAAAGATCTTATCATCATCACTCTAGAGAAAAATGAAAAAAATAAATCGCGGAAAACATACAAAGAAATTCGGATCGAAATTGTATCGATCCGAGGGTGTTTCCTAAGGCACAAAAAATGCCCTTCATGACAAGGGATAACATCCGGGGCACTGGACAAGTGCCTGGGAAAGAGAAAGTCTGGAAGAAAAGAACTCGATGAAATACATAACGGGAAAGAAGAAAAACATATGAATGATTCTTCCTTTTCGTTGGTATATCTTTTTTCTCCCAATCTCTTATCTTTTTCTTTCTCATTCTAGATTTTTTACTAAACGGATGCAAGTTCAATTTCTAAAATCTGCTTTAGGGAAAGAGCGGAATGTTTGATATATTGGGCTGGGGATTAAAAACATCAACTTAAAAAAGTCAGTTTTTAAAAAAACATCAAGAATGAAATTTCTGGAACATGTATCGTAAAATCTTTCAGAATCTAAAGTTTCAAAGAACAAATACTAATTTAAAATTTGTAAAATTGTATGCACTTTTGATTTTTTTCAATGTACAAGTGGAAAGTAAGTAATGCTATCTACATGTAAACACATTTAAATGTTTCCTACAAAACTTACAATAGAAATGATTACTATTTCATAAAGAGGAGTTTCTGTAAGTAATAGCACATTCATATTACATTTTTAAACGTAAAATATGTTAAAAGTTACTAGTTTACTAACAATTTTAATCTTTTGCATTATTTTTTATCAAAATTTAATACGCATCTCTTAATATTCAAACCAATCAGATTTTTAAATTTTCTACTAAAAACTTCTATAATTATAACAATAATCTTCTTGCAGAATATTACATAAGCAAATTCTAATTCATTTATAATAGTTCATTAATATTTAAAATTATCATGAAAATTAGATTGATATTTTTCTTATTATGAATTCCTATAGCCGTTTTGTTGGAGTAAGAAATATTTAACTATGAATAAAAATGCTTGGATAAAATGAAAATATTGAATTTATATTAAAAAAAGGGAGTATTTTTTATT
Source organism: Latrodectus elegans (assembly GCA_030067965.1). NCBI lineage: Eukaryota > Metazoa > Arthropoda > Arachnida > Araneae > Theridiidae > Latrodectus > Latrodectus elegans. Next base: position 4,871,149 of record CM057818.1, read on the forward strand.
ACATTAATTCGTATATAAAAAGTAATCGTTACTTTTATGAGTAAACGAATCGTGAAAATTCAGATGAGTTGGCAGACAAATGAGGAACATTCGAAAAGCCAACAAGTTATGGGTTCTACTTCCATTTTGGCGTGGGAATTTGTAATGATTCGGAATTCACTTTAAAGTAAATATTTTGATTAAACTAGCCCACGTAAACAGAAAATATGCGTTTAGTAACAAGCAAACCAAATATGTGCAAATTTAAGAGACTATTTAGTTTTCATTTTTTAGATTGAGATGAGTTATTGATATAAATTTTGTTTTCTTAAACTTTGGAATAAATAAAAAATGTGTACAATATTGTGTTAAAATTAAGATATGTTTTTGTAAACCATATTAAATGTATATATATATATATATATATATATATATATATATATATATATATATATATATATATATATATATATATATATTTGAAACAGTTCTTTGAAAATATATATAACTGTTCATTTGTTTAATTATACTTAAATATTTTTGCTGAGTAAGGCAATCATTTTGAAAATAGAAAAATGAAAGCCGAAGCCACATTTAATTTAAGTTGTGTATACAGGAATTAAAATCTAAAGTGAACTGTATATCAAAATAAAAAAAAATATTGCAAATGCAAAAATCAAATAATTATTAGTAAGAAACATAATCCACACACACACAAACTGAATTTTTTAGTATATTTAGCACTGAATGCAAAGTTAATGAAATTATGAATGTTCTAACCCAATATACCTCACTGACCCTATATCCTCAGTCAATGAACTTATTGTGACCCACACCGTGATTTTTTTACATGTGTCTTGTGACCCTCCGTCTATCTTCTCCTGGACAATACACTAGTAGTCTGTCGTTGATAGTTGTGGGTAGATAATTAGTACTAAATCTTTAAGCATTTTGTTTTGTCATTTAAAGTTGCCCCAGTATCGTGAAATTAACATGTGAATTATCGTTCTTACACTGTTGTCCATTCAAATTGCAACACCATGAAAGACAAGAAATATCACAAGAAAATTTATTTTGTAGATGGCATGCTGACCATGTATCAAATGATTAAATTTATAGATTTCAGTGAAGTGTGGTTCCTTCCAAAATAAGTTGCCACCATTGGTGGAAATCACCTCTCCCACACGCCTCGGCATTGATTCAAAGAGACGTTGGATGTATTTTTGGGGTACAGGAGACCAAGCAGCTTCCACACGTCGCCTAAGTGGATCTGGTGTGGATGTAATCTGGGTCAATCATTAAGCAACCATGTACCACATGTTTTCTATAGGTGAAAGATCCGGTGTACGATCCGACCAGAGAAATAATTCAATATGTTGATATACGACGAATCCTTGGAAAATGCGTGTTACGTGTGATCACGTATTATCCTGTAGGATTATGGTTGTTTGGCAAGCCATGAAAGTAAGGAAGGTCAAAAGACCCCAACACCTTGGAGATGTAACGCTGGCTATTTAAAGTACAGACAATGCGTACCAGAGAGAGAGAGGCAATGCGTTTTGGTTTCGTCCGACACGACTACCAATTTCCCTGAAGGATAACCTACAATCTTTGTAGGTCACTATGCTTTCTCGTTCAAACTTGGATACTTGACCAAAAATGATATCTTTACGAGGTTTTATTGATCGGTTTTTTTCCTTGAAAAAAATACAAGAAAAATATAATTGCCGAATTTGAAATCGTAGAAATCTCCAAGCCTTTAATAGCGCCTTGATGTGGTGTCACAGGAGCACGTGATGTGTGTCTGCGCTGAAATTCTAATCATTTGCATATGTCACTTCCGTTAACGCATGTTTTAAATTTTGTATTATTTGCATTCTTCATTCGGGATGTTGTATTTATGGTGACTAGCAGTGCATTTCTTTTCGCTGCATTAATAATGATAACATTGCTTTCAAAATCCTTGATTCAAATTAAAATTAAATCATGGAGATATTTTCTACAAGATATTATTTCAGTAAACAAACTTTATTTAAATTGATAAACACCATGGGATGACTACTGTTATCGTGCCAAATTTTCAGCATGCCTTATACTCTATCGATATATTGGCATACATGTTCAGCTGCATGTATATGGATGTTCAAACGTTGATGGCCTATATTCAACTGTACATACCGCAATCAAATTATTTTTTGATTGGTCTTCTCATCCCTTTTACGTGCTCTTTCCCACATATGTGGATTATTAATTAAAATTTTTCACATTAGTTTTTTTTTTTTGAGTAATCTTTAGTTTGGAATTTTGTTACTCAGTGTTTTCTAATTTTTTTTGACCATACTAAGGGAATATTATAACTATCATTCATTTATCATTTCTCTATATTACTCTACACCATTACCGCCTTTTTAATCTTAACATATAATTTAACATAAATTAAATTTAATTATATATTCACTTTTAAATATGGTATGAAATTGGTTCCTCATATCCAATATAATTTTGTTTCGAAGAAAGTCACTGAAAAAATATAAGTACTGTTACCGTTTGGATAATATCTATTATTTTCCTTGATATTTTAATAATACAGGAATAAGACAAGTATATATAAATGTATATATTTGATCAAAATATTAAATTTAAAAAGAAATTTATTTTTTATTCGTTAAGAGAGAAAATGATGAATATAAAATAAACTGAATGGTCTTTGTGGTATAACTTTTATGTAATTATAATTCAATACTTACTTTTGATATACGTATATGTTTTGATTTCTTCCACTGTTTTATTTTCCATCAATGTGTTCTTTTAACAATGTTATTTATGGCAAAATATTTATTGTGAATAAATTAAAGCTGTGCAGTTTTATCTGATTACACTAATTCTTCTGCACGCATATTAAGGCATGTAAAGAATATTTTTTTCAATATAAAGAAGCTAATTTATAAAGATTCTAACTTAAATTGCTTTATTTTTTGAAAGATATTCTATATTATTTTATTATCATGATGATTTTTTATACAAGCAAAACATTAATTGTTTAATTAAAAATTTTCAATAAAATTTAAAAGTTTTAACGGTAACATAAATATAACAATGTCTTTTTTTTTTAATTGTTTGTTTATATCCATTTGTAATAAAATGAGACATTTAAATCATAGCATGCACAGTTTGCTATTTAGAATTAATTTTTTATCAAAGTAAACATGTATTATGTAAATTTGTTAATTTATTTTGAAAATTTGAATTAGATTCTCAAAAATACCAATATGATATTTGAAAAACATTTTATAGCGTTGAAAACTTGCTTTTAACAAAAGCATTATCATTAGGATATAGAATAAATTCATGTTATGGATGTGTAAGAAAAGTTCCATTTTATGTAATTTAAAATTTGTAATTTGTATAAAATTATAAAATATGTGTATGCACACATAAATAATAATTAATTCAGCAAACATATGTATTATAATAATCTTTTATCAAATTTAATTTGTTGTAAATTTGAATAATGGACATTAAAATTGGTTTAAAAAGGATCATGAAAAGTAATGTTGATGCTGTTGTGTTCGTTTACTCATGATTACTTTAAACTGAATACAAACTTTGATTCACAGTTACTTTACTCTCAAATTAATAAGGAGAATACTTAAGCTGCTTTTGTGTAAGGACCATTAACTAAACACGCTCTTATAATAAAATAGGATATTGTGCTTTTATTACTAATAATTTACTCATAGATATTTTTAATGAATTTCAATGCGTTGGTGTGTAAGGTTTTCTGATCAAATTTGATGAACCAATCCAATGAATGACTAATCAATCTAAATATTATAAAATACACAGTATTGAATCTTTAAAGGAAAATATCCTTTAAATAAAAACTTCTTAGATAAAATTAAAGTTCAAATTGTTGACCATTTTTTAACGGAAATATTTTTCATTCGTTATATGATATTTAAACTACGTGTAATATACGTAAATTGATTTTCTTTGATAAAGGAATTTTTATTTCGATGCATATGTAAGCATATCAAAGATTCTTTTCACATGTCTTTTAAGCATAAACAGAAACTTTCTCACACCATCCAAAATATAATTATTAAGTATCGAATTTAAAAATTAATACGTAAATATTTTACTTATACTCTCAAATTATTTTCATAATTAAGTAACTAAATGGGAGAAGGAGCATTTAGTTATTTTTTTAAGTGAATAATTAGCAGACATACAAATTTAAGTAAATGTTTTTACTTAGCGTATAAAATACATTTTTATGAGTTACTTAAGCAAATTTCTATTCTAAAAAAGTGGAATAACAAAACAATGTTTTTCATAAAATGAGCAAATAATGCACATAATTTAATATTTAGTTAATCTAAAATCCACTTTGCCTAGATTAACGTGGACTTTAAGTGCTCATTTATGCTAAAACATCATCAAAAAGTTTCTAATAAACTCTGGCGTATCAGTAATTAAAGACGAAATTATCTAGCTTTTACGTGCGTCAGAATAATTATTTGCATATGTTTGCCGTTTGGAAACAAATAGCTCAATAAAGAAAACTATTTCAATACCTTTATTATGGTGCATAACACATGAGTGTGATATTGATTCTTCAACTCTCTTGAAGTAAATTACCGGTTAACATACTTTATTGAATGCTTTATAGCGGTATTAAACTTTACGACTATTGCCTTAGTCCGTTACACTTAAGACGATTCTAACAAAGGGCTAAAGTTTTTGTGAGTTTTATGCTGTTGAAGGCGTAGATTAGAAAGCCTCATTTTTGCACGTAATTGATTCCTATTTTTACAGTCCTCCTACCAGGAAGACTACTAAAACACTTTAAAAATAAAATAATGAATTCTGTTTATTTTAAATAAACTCATTAAGTTAGTTGATTAAAAATTATTGAAGAGATCATACAAAGGAAAGTGTCATTTACCAGATAAATATTTTTATAGTATTCAAGTAAATATGTGTTTAATGCTATTAAAAAAACATTTGTAAATAAATGCTTCTGGTTATAACTATTTGCATTAATAAATTAATGACTCTACTTATAACTATTTTTCTTTAAAATATTATATTTGTATTTGTATATTTACTGTTTACAATTAAATGAATTTGATATTGCCTCCAATTGTAAAATTCACAATCCGTTCATTCAAATAAATTGAAATTGTTTTTTTCACATTAAGTTTTAATTGAGAATTGAAATGCGTATTTACAAATTGCTGCCATTTGGATGTATGAAAAATATAATCTTTCTTGATAAAAAATTAGCATGTTGTTTTAAATAGAAAACTAAAGTTATATCATGTCTAAAATGTTATGAGACTTTAATAAATTTAATGCAGTTCTGAATCTAAATTGTTCAGCACAAAAATCATTTAATTTTTTTTTAATATTTATATAATACATTGAAAGAAGATATTGATTCTTGCATTTTGAATAAAGTTAAAAGCTCATTCTAGCAAATTTTAATAAATTCAGTAAGCAACTAACTTCCTTATACTTTAGATAAATTAACAAAATCAATGGCTTCACTCATATAAATTAAGAAGTAAAAACTAAAACAGTTAATAGAGTACTATGAAGAGAAAATATTGTTATTCTATAGCTTTCCTTTTCTTTCACTCAAAAGATACCGTAATATTTTCGGAGGAAAGGATGCCTGCAACACTTGCAGAACGGAAGTGACCAAATTAAGTAATAGTTTCGGATTCGTCCTTGGGCTTCCAGAGCAATGTCTTAACCAATGAAAGTCAGTCTCGAATCTGACAGCAGGAAGCTAACTTATTTTTCGGTGGAAGAGTTTCGTCTCAAATGATCACTTCTAGTCCTTTCATTTGATTTTGTATCTGGAAGAAAATATTATCCGAAATATTATTGATCAATCAAATACACAAAGTGAGATGAAATTCAACTTTAGCATAACAAAGTGAGATAACAAAGTCTGTAAAATGTATAATTTTGTAAAGTTATAAAAACATTTTACTCTCTTTTTTGTAAATCGATTATATTTTTTAAAATATATTGATATTTAATTTTTTTAATATTTCGTTTTTATAAGAAATAGTATTTTTCTTATTTAAAAGATATAATGTTAAATAGTTTCAGTAAAACAAATAGAAAACTACAAAAAACAATTAGCATTTAAAATAACTTTGTTCATTGAATATTAATTTTATGTTTCTTTAAACGCATTATAATAAAATTTTGTTTATCCTAATTTAGGAACTAAATGTATAAATTTCGTTAAATTAAATGAAATTCGGTTTTTTTATTATTTAATTTCATTTGTTTTATGAAAAAAAGTATTTTATTATTACACAACAATTTTAAGTTCTTGTTGCATTGTTTGGCAGATTTTTGAAACAATAAATTAATCCTTGAAATAAGTATAAATCATACATTTTATTTTATTAGATCAATTCTTTACTAATTTATTGATGTATATTTATAAATACATATAACTATTATACCAATAGAAATTACAAAGGTTCATTTGCAATATAGTAAAATAATCCTTCTCGTATGAAATATTTTTATGACGAAACTATTGATTATAAACAAATTCAATACATTTTTTATGTTCATCATAGTTTAATAAACAATATTGCTTAAAATGTAAGCAATCATTTCAAAATAAATATTACTTTAAAAAATATTTTATACGATATAGATTTTAAGCCTTTTATGGAACTTATAAATTAACCTATCGTTTTATTAATAATACAAGCTTATTCTTAATTTTTTTATTATTTAAATTTATCATATGTTTTAAATTTTTTAGTTACTTAAATTTAATTTCACCATTCAGTTTTCTATTATATTTATTTAATAAAATAGTTAGAACTTCTTAAATAAAATAAACTATGTAACTATGGTACATTTTATTTGGTCATATTTATAACTTATTTCATTAAATTTGATTTTTATTCAGACAAACAGACTTACGACTTTGAAAAATTGGTTATTATTTTTCTATTTTTTAAAGTGATGGCTTAATATTTATTCAAACCTAAATAAAAGTTGTACCAAACTAAAAAAAATTAGTTTATCCTTTTGATTCGATAATCAAATTTTTCTGCCTGTGATGGCTTGCAGAGAAGTTTATCTTACAGCATCTAATTAATTTTTATGGATTAAAAATGATAAATATTGTCCTACTTTCACAATTTGACAAAGTTAATTGCTTATAATAGATATTCTAATTTGAAATTCTTGTTTCAAAGTATCTTTTATGTAACATTTCAAGAAATTTAACCAGGGACTACATTTAGATACAATTCTGCAATTTACTGGTCTGTTTATGAAAGTATATATAAAATTCACTTTTATTAAACTGACTTATAATGAGGTTTAAATTGTAAACGAGTTTAGGTTAAGATTAAAAGAGGTTAGTTTAGTGTTACATCAAGACAAAATATAACATAGCTTCTTGATGTTTATATTGAATTGTTCCATCCATGCCCTGCAAGCAATTTTACAATTTTAAAAATTGTTTACAAACAGTGGGTAATCATTTTTAACTTTTAAACGATAAAATTTTGTAAAATTATCATTAAAGTATAATTTTTGCTCTTGTTTATAGATAACAAGATAAACATGCTTTGAAGTCATTATTTAAATTATTTTGTTGAGAATTAATTAACACGACTATCGATTGCTGTTGATTTTAAATTACTTCATTATGTCTAAAATAGCAGGATTAGCAATATTAATTTGAAATCTATTTCTTACATTACAAAAAAAAAAAAGGAATTTTCTTTCAAATGATAATAACATTTATTTTCTCTGTGTATTTTTAGATTACGTTCAATTTTTTAAAAGAATTTTTTTTCAGTCGAATAAAATATAATTATATTTAAGAGGGAAATTTTTCTTTACATTTTGCTATCTTAATTGATATATAAGGCAGGAAACAAATAGCGTGGATATTAATTATCTAATTGTTCTTATTACGAGAATCAAAGCTGTATTTTTCAAATTAATTTAATAATTGCAAGGGCAATTATACTCATTTACTTCATTGAGGTTTCAGGAAGATATATCAACTAAATAGGGGAAAATATATTTTTTTTCAAAACGTACTGTATAAAAGAAGGACATATTACTTTAAGTACTCTAAGTTTAAATTAATTGTATGCTTAGTGAGTTTAGAACCTGTATATTTATATAGTTTTAATGAGCATTTTGAAATGAATCATGTACCTGAACCGTGCATTGTTGTAGATACTACATGGGCACTATTTCTCCTAAATGGATTCTTCCGGAAATAGTGAATAAACGACCTGCACAAAATGTGTTGGATAAAAAGTAAAGCAGACATTTTTATGGCTCAATTTATTTTCGTAAAGCGGGACTTTACACAGGAACGCTTCCTCAAGCCACATGGTCCCTTAGGAGCCTTAACAGAAAAAGTGGGGATAGGACCAAGAAAAAATGCAGTAAAAACAAGCATTAAAAGTGATTTTGGGAAGCAAGTCAAATCTCAAAAGTTTTTTTTCAGTCCATACACTAATAGTTTGAGGAAAAAAAAGGTTAAAAGCAATTGGCCTTGAAAGGCCACCTGGAGACCATATGACCAGATATAAATCTCTAAATGTTTAAATCTTTGCTCTTCTGTTTGAACAAAATTACGATTTTGTCCAATTGAAAAGTATTCGATAAAATATGGTTAAATAAATATTATGTTGGCAATGTTTACCTGGAAAATATTTCCAGATGAAATATTTAATGATAAAAAGTAATATATTATGCTTTTTTTTCTGAAATAAATAGAAATTTAAATTCATTATACACACATACACAACAACTTTTTCATGAAATAATTAAAATCATATTTCCATATACAGATTTTTTAAAGTTTGCCATAAATAACTTCTCAGATTTGAATAATTTGTATTTAATTTATGATAATACAGGTAATTATTAATATATTAATTTTTCTAAAATTTAATAATATTGGTGATTTAAAAATTCTCTTTAACTTGATTAATTTCTGTTAAGTTAACTGTCTTTTATTCTATTTGATTTCAGATAAATTTATAAAACATGATTTTTTATTTATGATTATTAATCAAATTAATGAGAGACACAAATTATAAGAAGATTAATACTGTTAAATAAACTAAATATTTAACAGATCTGAATCAATAAATACCAAAATTCAAATAACATTAGTAATGTAAAAAAGTAAGACAACATAATAAATATGATTTTTGATCTGCTTTAAAATCTGTTGATCATATGTTTTATCATATTAAAACACAACACTTTACAAGCCTTGACATAACATATTTAATCATCGGAATAATTCTTTGGAGAAACTTCAGGTAATTCTCAATAATTAAATAAGTAATTGAGATACTTTATTTTAAATCTAAACTTTCCCATTGTATCTTTAACATAGCACTTTCACATTGTATCTTTAATTAAGATTTATACACTGCTTTAAGCAATGAAGAATATTTTTAGTATTTTATAAAAAAATGGCATTTGAAATTTCTTTCCATATTGTTTTAAAAAAAATGCTAAATCAAATTTTTTCACACACATAATTTTTCACAAGAAGAAAGAAATGATTAGGTTTCAGTTACTAAATTGTTTCGATGAGTGCGAAGACTCAATGAAGTCATTTAATCAAATCAGAAGTTTGAAGAATTTTTGGTCGGATAGAGACAGGGAGGCAAACACAACCCGAAGTAGCAAAAACCATTGTATATTAACAAATTGTGATTTCCAGGACCTAAAACATATTTCTAGAATCTGGAAAACCAAGCTGATGATTAAGGCAATGTCGTTGAAGTGAAACAACTCAAATTAAATTCCATTTCTAACACTAATGTTTCAGATATGTTGAAATATGAATGCCACTGTTCTTCAACCACACCTTCTCAAAGCTCTTTGTACGACGATTTTGATAGAAACTGTTTGAAACTTCTTTCACAGTGGTGTGAATGCTCGACGACCAATAAGTGCGTGTCATGTTAACTGCAGGGAACTGTCAAAAAGGCTGGAGGTGAGCAACTGTGTATGTTAACTGAATGACACAGTATTCTTTTCTCTGACGAGTCCCGTTTTGTTTGATTTCTAATATTAAGCACATTTTCATCTGGAAGGAACATGGCACTAAAAACAGTAATGCTCAAAAGTGTCTGATTTGGTAGTGGTTGAGTGAATGTCTGTGGCCTCTCCATTTAGGGATGCACTGACATCCGTATCCTTCAAGAGGGAGCACTGACTCGTCACAGATATAGGCAATGTTACCAACTCTATTGATTTTATGGTTAAATACCTGATTTTTCATCATTTCTCCGGATTTCTCGATAATGAATAAAAATCTACTGTTCTTTGACAATTTCAGTGAAAAACTTAATAACTGTCGAAATTGTGGCAGAAAAAAAATTATTAAGTTGTTTTAGTAGCATATATAGTCATTAGCAGCATAAATAATCAACAGTATTTTATTTTTATTATTATATACATTATTACATAACAGTATTATTATAACATCTATTAATAGCATAAATAGTCAACAGATGGCGCACTAATAAAATGTTATAATATTATATCATGAAAATGGGTTCCTCTGAGTTTCGAACCCCATCTGTCTGCTGAAGTAAGATCACGCTTTAACCACGAGGGTGCAAAAACTTATACGAGATGGCAGTCACATAAATTAACTTTTAGACCAGTCAACAGGTGCCTGCTTATATAAGCTGTTCAATTAGGGTGAATATTACAAATTATTAGTAATTTAATTAGGAAAATATTTGTCACTGAAATAAATTTATGTGGTAATGTATGTTGGTGCACAAATAGAGATACTCGAACAGCAACGCCCTCCTTGTAAACAATTCATTCCGCCTCTTACTACTGAGGGAGATGGAGGTTGACTAACTGAGGATGTATGAAGCTTACTTATTATTTACACTTACTCACTATTAGTACTTTCTTAATTGTTGTTAAATAAAAAAAAAATTGTTCTTAAAATAAATCTATAAAGTCCGTCATTTATACATAGTTCACACTCCTTTAAGCATTTGAATTTATAGACTAACAATGCATTTTATGTTCTTATGTAATATTTTAATTTTTAAATTAAGTTTAATATCATTAAATTGCACTAACGTAGTAAAAATTGCCCTATAAAATAAATATTAGGGCAAAAACACTTACACAATGATATTTATTTTTTACATCTTATATTCTTTCATTTTTTATAGTTCCCTTACGATGTTGATGAATATTTTATTCAAATATTAAGATTGACACAACATGTTTAGCATAAATCATTCTCAGAATGTTTGATATAAAGAGTAAAACTATCTTTTTGTCGTATTACAGTTTTAAATATTCAAGCAAATGTCGCCAGTAAGTGTCTCCTGATTTTTCCCTCAAAATCAGTAGAATCTACTGATATTTTCTCCAAGTTGGGCAGGTATGGATATAGAGATGAGTTCCTCAGTAGAGTCTTATGTTGCAACAATATATCCTATCAGTTAAAAGACCCCATCTCTTGTAGTTCCATCTTAAACACCTATATATTTTCAGAAATCAAAAGTTTTTTAGAAGTCATTCATAAACAGATTATGTCATGCGATGAGTGCGAAACACATTTGTAAAACACTTGTCGTTGAAACAAATTATGATTTTCATGCAGGCAAAAAAGTAGCATTGACTCATCGCAGTTCTTTTAAAATTATTTTTACTCATGTACCAAATAAAATATGAGAAAATTAATCAAAAAACTTCACTGAACTTTCTATGTTTTCATAGATAATATTATTAAAATATTCAATGAAATCCAAAACGACATACTTTTTATCCTGTATTTTTCATCGATTTAGAAAAAAAACTTTTTGTATACCAAATATAATTAATGATTAAACTTCACAAATAAATTTTTGTACTTTCAAAATTGAGATAAAAATATTTGATTTTAATTTAAGATGATTTTGTAAAAAACATCAAAACTCCTCTTAATCAGAGCAAAGGAAGAAAAAATAAAGAAAAACATCATTAATTTTGTAAAAGATTTTTGAAATTGTTCATTTATAATTTTATACATTTTTGAAATTGTTCATTTGTTTAAATTATAACAATTTAATTTATTGTTGAATTACATATCCTTAAAAATATCAATAATATTAAATGTTTATTAAATTTTAAACACAGAAAATATATTTAAATTAAGGTTAATCATAAAAATTCAAGAATTAAATGTATCTTAATATGTATATCCCATTTCCCTACTCTACACAAGACCATAGTTATTATTTTAGCTCCGCAATATCACTGCTTACCTCAATCATTTTTTCAAATAAAATAATGATGTGATATATATATACATATACATATATACATATATATATATATATATATATATATATTTTTATATATATATATATATATATATATATATATATATATATATACATATATATATATATATATATATATATATATATATATATATATATATATATATATATATATATATATATATATATATATATATATATATATATATATATATATATATTTTAATTTCATTAAGTTTTAATTTTATTTAAGTTTTTAAGATTTAAAATGAAATTTTAAACACATGTATACAAACATAACTTATGTACAATTAAGAAACAGTTAGTTGTAAATATATTAAAGGAAAACATTTAACAAATTTAACTTGCATAGAACTCTTTTACAGCATTAAATGTTTTTATATGCAACATCTCAGAAGTTTTAAAAATGATGTGTAAAACATTTAGTTTTGAAATCCTCGACATTTAATTTTGGTATATTCTTTGTGTTTTGCTTTATTACTTTTAGAATGAAATACCCATTATATTAAAATTTTGTTGCTTATGTAATTGAGGGTAACTGAAATTATTCCCTTACTAAAATAATTAAAAGTAAATTTTGCCATAAAAATTGACATTAGTTTTAAATTTTGTTGAAACTATATTGTCATTATGTATAAAATAATTCTGCTTAAAAATAATTAAAATAGAAAGATAACATTAAATACTGTGTATTTAATTACATTATCGTGTCATATTTATGGTTTCCATTAACTTTCTTAATGTGGAAATTCCATTATGACTAATAGCAATAGATATGAGATGTATGCATAAGTATTTTGACAGTTTATTCTGAATGAAATTCTGTGATAAATTTTATGTTATAAGAAATTTTATGTTTTGTTTCCATCAGGTAAATATACTTCAACGAAAAAAATATTATTAAAATATTATTGTTATTCTTTTTATTGTGTGTTTGCATTTTGGCAATTTAATTACAGCCATAAAAATAATTAAAAATACTACAATACTGCTTACTTGCTGCATTCTATAACCTTTAAGCATCACAAATATTTTTAGCTTCATAGCCTATATATCACCATAAATATGAGTAATTTATGTTTATCATATTTATGCTATTCACAAGATATAAATCACAGATTCATAGTAAATATATTAAATAGTGAAATGTATTGAATAATCAATTTTAAGTAATAAAAAGAAATGTAATGATATAAAGTTCAAATGTAGCTAATAAATGTCCATAATTATATTTTGCATTGCCTAAAATATTCATTCAAAATTAAAATTCCATTCTCGTTTGACAAACAAACAAGTAGAATCTCCCACATAAATCTCTTACAATAAGGTCTCTTACAATCAAATCTCTTACTAAAGGTATATTTAAATATCAGATTTGACTTCAAAATCACTGATCAGCTTAAAAGCGATTACGATTATGCATTCTTTAGAAATATAGAATAATATTATTATGTTATGAGTTCCATTGCTTCCTTTTATGTTCTCCATTTTCAACAAAATTGAGTACGAAATTATCTTACTTTTATTAAATTAATAAAATATAAATTACATCAAAATAGTTTTATTTAATTTAAATAATTTTGCTATGAATGACGTATTTTTCTTTCAAAATATATACCACAATTATTCATTGATTATGTAAAGAAAAGAAAATATTATTATTTATTTCCATGAATGAATTAACTTAAATTGTTCATTTGTATATCATTGTATGCTTACGCTTAGTACCTAATTATTCATTTTTATGATTAAATTTTTCAATTTATTTTCCATAATGTTCATTTTGATAAGATTGTAAAAATATTTTTTCAGATAAAATTTATATCTTTAATAAAAATTTAGGCTCACTTAATTGAAAATGGATATATTACATGTGATACTGAGTATAGTGAATAGAATAGACAACTTTAGATGAGCATGAAATCGGCACATTTTTTGAGATGAAATTTAATTACATTGTGCAGAAAATGGAAGGTGCTTTTTATTTATTTGTTGATGTGTGCTTTATAAAGCAATGTATCAGTTTTAATACATAATATGTATAATTTTGAAAACTAAAATTTACATCCTCAGAAAGAGCAACAAAAGTTAAAATTTTATAAAAAAATATGGCATTAAATTGTATATTTTAATTAATATTTTTCTATCTGTCCATTTAAAATGTTATTGAAGGATTTCTGATTGCAATTTAAATTGTAGTCTCAAAATAAATTCCTTTGTTAAAATCTCCCTTCCCTCCATTTTAACTTCACCCGTAAGGAATTAAATGAAAATTTTGTAATTCTAAACATGAATTTATTGTAATTCAGTACAGTTATACAAAAATGTATAAATAGTATATGCACTCAGTTGTTATTATCCAAAAACTCAATCAATATTCTTTTATCGTATATACTTGTGGTATTTTATTTAGAATGAGAAATTAACTTAGATATACATTTACTTTTACAGTCAAATTTGATAAACATATGGTCTTTATATAAATACATTAATTTTTCGTGACAATATTCCCAAGTTACTGATGTGGCAGTGCAAATGAACTCATTTAGTACAACATTTGAATGGATGTAATACTATTGTGTTCAATTTTTGCATACTTCTGTATGTATATGTTAGCATACAGTCTATCATCGTATCTAAGGAAAATTTCTAAATGACAGAAACATCACCAAAAACGCAGGTACCAACTCTGTTATAGACGATTAATTTTTTTTTTAATTTCTATGGCAGTATTTTTAATATTTGCTTTATTATAACAAATTAGCTAATTTCAAGAGGTTTATCATATTATTTTGCAAACGAGCAACACCAGATTAAATTTTAACAAAGTTATATGGCCTATGTTTTAAAAAAAAATGAGAGTTTCCAAATTATTTTTATTCAAAATTTTTATATTATCTTATTTATTAAACATCATTGCTGACGTATAGTTAAAATATATGAAATATAAACCCCGCAGCTGAAATAAATTATGTAATTTTCCCATATTTGGATGCACTTTTGAATAAGATCTGTTATTGTTAACGAAAGTACTTGCTCTCATAAAAAGTGATGATAAATTTGTATTGTATTTTCTAAATATTTTTAAATGAATCGTATGCTTTTTTATTAAACTGAACGTGTACAAGACGTATTATAAATTTTAATATTAACCATATTAGGGCATTTTTGATTTTCAAAACTTTTAAAATATTTTGTATGCTTTAAAATGCCTTATATATGATTAGTTAATATTTATATTTTGAACTACATTAAAAAATTACTGAAGTACGTAAATTAGTTTGAATTAATTTTATAACTTATAAAAATTGTATAGTATAGCTTTAAATCTTTTTGCTAAATTAAATCAAGAAATTATACTTATGTTGTACAGCAAACTAAAATATTATAGTTCTTTATCAAATATTTTTAAAATCATTTCAGTATATTATTTATATATTTCAAATTTGTGTCACAATATTTTAATTTGAAAGACTGCTTAGTTTAAAAAAGAGATATATATTTACATATAATCTTTTTCTCAAATGATAATGTTTCAGAAATCAGTTATGTACTACTTAACTGATTTCTGAAACATGTATTACTTAAGTATTAAGTAAAGAAATAGGAAAAATTTATTTTAAGAGTGTAATGAAAGTTTTTCATTATTTATGTGTAAATATTACGCTTTCTCTGATCTAAATTCTTCAAATAATTCGACCATCTATAAGTTTGCATGAATCAAGTATAATTAAAATAATTTTATACAGATAATTTAATTTTAATGCATCCATAATTATTAATTATCTTGACATCTTATACTATAATTAAAGTGTTACTCATTCTTTATTAAAAGAAATTTAAATTTAAAATTATAAGTCGTTTGACAATTAACAATTTCGAGAATCTGTTATGAAATGAATAATAAGCAGTATTTTTATATTCTGTTCCCTTCCGTAGTGTTGTGAAGTTTATACGAAAATTTTTAGTCATCATCAATTTAATGTTTTTAATCTCAAACGTTTTTTTTCATCGATCTATTATAGAAAATTTTTTCATACTATGTTTGACATTATCTACTAATATGTTATCTTAAAAATATAAATATTTGGTATTAGATAATTAATTTTTCATTGAATATGAAATAAAATGCTCTTTTAAAAGGTTACTTTAATCAAGTTGAGATTCAATTATTAGAGATCATAATATTTTTTTACTGAGAATATACTATTTTTAAATTTTTTACGTGTTTTACATTTAAAATTTATAAAACATATCAATTTAAATTTTATTTTGTGCTTAATGCTTCGTTAAACTTTAAAAAATATATGTATATATATATATATATATATATATATATATATATATATATATATATTTATATATATATATATATATATATATATATATATATATATATATATATAATTTAATAAATTAAACCAATATTTATTAATTATAATTAATGCAGCAATATTAGAATTATCATAATATTTTAGGAACTGAACTTAACATTTTTCTAAGATTTTGTGCGAATTTATGAAAGTCAATAAAACAAATTTTATACTTACACATAAAATAAAAATTTATTAAATAAAAAATCAAAATAAAAGTAATATTTAAAAAATAAATTTTTATATATCTTTTTTCAACAGAAATTAAATTATTTATATTATATTTTTCAAATTTACAATATTAACAAAATGATAAGTTAAAAAAGATCAATTAAAACATTTAGTAATATATCTTTTCGTAAAAGTTGAGTTTACAGTATAATAACAAAACTATATTTATCTTAAAAAAAATTCAAGATACTTTTGTCAAATATTTCATCCATTTATATAAACATTAATGAGAACTCTATATTTCTAAAACACTCACATTTTTCTCTAGCTCTTCTACTATGTTCTCAATATATTTGTTGTATTTCTTATATTAATTTCATTTTATATACCAAGATTATCTTTAAACAATTGAAAAAATTATGATTATTTCCAGAAAACAAGTCTTGTGGAAGAAAATTTCTCAAAAAGAAAAGAAAGTATCAATTAATATTTTTACAAAATAGCCTCATAATAATATAACACGAGATGAGAATAACTGGCACATTTCAGAAATTGAAATGATCCCACTAAGTGAGAACGATTTTGTTAGTCTCCTCTCGTTTTTTTTTGACAAAGATCAAAAAGGATTTTTATCCGGATGTTTTTATTTGATAATATTTTTATTTGCCTCTTCTTATGTAACATTTCCAAAGAGAGTAACACTTCTCATTAGGCCACACACAATTTTCCCTCCTTGATCGATGCTGGAAAGAGTTTATGAAGCTAAATTTCGATTTTGTGACTCTTCTTATAATTTTACCAACAAACATTTTGCAGTTACCTACAGTGGAGTCGTGTTAAGTTCTAATGATTTCATTCCACGTTTTAAAATTGTAATTGTTAAAATTAAAAAATGGACATAGGTTTACATGGGTTTCACTTACATATATACATAAATACATTTACACAATGTTTCACTATTCAAAACATACATACATAACTGTTCAGACGAGACCCGGACTGTATAATTAGGTTAATGGGTTTGGAATATTTGCCCATTACCAAGTGCTTCATAATTTTGAACCATGATTGGGTGACGAGGTCACATCTGAGTTGGCATTCTCCTCTCCACATCCACGTCACATCAACGGAAACTCTTTGGACGTCACATATTAACGTGGACATGTCTTCATACCACAGAGCTCCAGCAACCCAGTGAAAGAGAGTATGGCGTTGTCACCCTCACAATCACTGCCCACGGCAAATGATACTTCACTTTGCTGAACTAAAGAGAAACGGTGTGAATCTACAGAGTCACTGGAGCTCGCTATACAAAACAATAAGTCTTGAAATAATTGCATATTTTTATATTAAATGAATTTCAAAAACCGTAATTTTCAAAATGTTCAAGCTTTAGTCTCGACCATTTACCGTTGACTACTGATAAAATTGTTATTTTTAAAGCATGTCTAGATCAGCAGTAGCTTTTATTAAATAATCCAAGTTTAATGCAAACTCTGCCTCTTCATGTATTTCTGTTGGAGTGAGCAAAAGAAGATTTCTTCGTTTCTCTTTCTGGTAATACTTGAACGCAGCTCATCGCCTATAAAAATGCATCACAAAACACAAATTAAGAAGTGGATTTTACAATGGCATACCAAGCCCTTAATCCATACCATGTATTTAATTGAGATTATTCTATCAATTATGAATACTTTATTTACTAAAATTACAATACCTATTTTACATGATTAGAGTGATAATTAAATGATATAATCTAGAAAAAGTGTGCATACATGTTTCATAAAAAAATATATGTATGGAAGAGTTGTGATATTCATAACTGTTTCATAGATTTAAACAAAAAAGATCAGACATTTAAAAAATAATAAATGGTAAAAAATTGAAAAATACTAAAAACAATTTTCCACGCATATAGGATTACTGATAAGAGTATAAATTAAATTTATGTATTTTTTTAATATTAATAAAGCGAAACTCCTTGTGTACCGCAAAGTATGCCACGATTCTTTCAAAAATATGTGCATACAGCCAAAAATTTACAAGGCCAGAAAGAAAAAAATTAAATGACAAATCAGTGCAATAATCCAAAACAGACTAAGAAATTGGCAGCCAAGAAAACATATTTTTCTTAAATGTTAGTACGTCACGTTTTCCACTTACATGTGCATATCATTTTTTGAGCATATTTGAATTATTTTACAATGTGAGGGTCCATAAAAAGCTTAACATAACTTTATTTAACTATTAAAATTACAATTTTAAGTAATTTAAATTATATATATATTAAACTATATTTATTGTTATAAAGTTTAGAAACTAATACACAAAAATCAGAAATTAGTGTTTAGTGGTAGCTAATTATCCTTTCGCTTAAAAAATTTAATTTCCAAAAATTAAAAATTCTATACTTTCATTCCTAGTATAAAAGAAAAAAGGATATCTATATATTTTTTTTTGTATGAGCATTCATAAGTTCTTTATAAAGAGATCATTTTTAAGGAAAAATGTTTACCTACCCTCCAGACTTAAACTTTTTATCCTTTATTTTTCAAGATGTTTTGATAGCATAATTACCAACTTAAAATAAGTAATGGTCTCTTCTTTTATTGTAAAATAACAAGTTCTTTCGGGCAATTAATACTTTTCTATGTATAAAATACTTTCCTAACTAAAAAGAGAGATAAGAAGGAAAAAGAAAGAAAAAAGACAAAGGAAAATCGTCTGCTTGCTCGGAGATCAAAAGATTATTGTCTGTCCGTGGGAGAAAATGAAATTTTTTCCTTGGAAGACTAGTTTAGTTTCAGTTCGCATTCATTAATTTCTTATGTGAAAGAAAGTCTATTGAGTTAGCAAATTACAAAGGTCATCTTACATCTTCTTTCCGTATCGCTTCAAAATTTGCATTTCTTTATTTCACATATTGCCTTTGACGTACAATGGCAGAAAGCTCCTAATTGCCAATGTTCATAAAAAGTGAAATATTTAATGCCAGATATACAAAACTAATAGATTAGGTTTTCTGTGTTTTATATTATTATTTTTTCTATTTGATTTAATTTACATATATTATACATTTTGAAGAGATATGTGTGATTTCATACATTTTTGCATATAATATTAGAATTCAAAGGTTTTGTATTGGATATTCGGATTTACTAAAATACTATATTATTCTAAATTAAAGAAAATAAAGTCAAATATTTCATTTGCACTAATACCAATAAAAATAAATTAGAAATACAGAGAGTATTAATACACTATTAGAATGATTTTGCGGCCGTTTAATTAATGTTTAAAATGTATAGATTATTTTTTATGTGTTCGAACTGATAGCCTTTTTTGTAGACTGTAAGTCTGCATTGTGAATTTCATGATAGAAGAGCTTTTCGCAATATTTCCAGGGATATTGCTTTCCATTCCTCTTCCACTACCTTCCAGAGTCCATCTATCGTGGTGAGTTTGCATTTAGAAAGAGCGTTTTTTAACAGACCAAAGGCACAATGGGTCCATAGGTGAAACGTCAGGAGACTTCGATGGGATTTGTTGAAAATGTATACATGCAATACCAATATTAGTCATCATTTTTTCCAGGAATGCAGTGGTAGTTTTCGAAGTATGACTTACAGCTTTGTCTTTATGAAGTTTTCCTCTTTGAAATACCTTGGGAAAAAGAAGTGGAATTTGTTTTGTAAATATTGGCCGTAAAACCTTCTCCTGATAGTACAATGAGTTGATTTTAACATTTCTTTCCCCTCTCCTTATTTTTAGTTTCCCATTGTAGGAGTAACCTGCGACAATCATAAGCCCCTTACTGAATCTTTCTTTACATTGACGAAAACGGGTTTGTTCCTTTTTTTCTCCTCATTTTCTACAGTAAAAAGACCTTTTTTTGTTAAAGTCATTTAGGTAAACCCATGCTTCATCAAGGGTCACAATGTTTTTCTATTGATCTCCTGCTAAGTGGTTTTCATACAGGATTCTACAAAATGTTTTGCGTTGAGCCACATGTCTCTGCAAAAGCTGGTGAACATTATTTTTGTAGCCTTTTTAAGTTGAAAATACTGGTTTATTATTCTATTTATTGTTGCTACAGATGTATCTAAATAATATGCAATATACATCTGCGTAGGTGGATTTTCTCTTGTTACCGGTGATTTCACTTTAGAAATATTTGAAACAGTACAGAGCTCTTAAGGATATTCGTTTAGAGTGTTCTTTCTATGTAGAAGTAATGATTGACAGTTCTTACCTGTCCGATTAATAATATTGCTTACTTTACACTTAAAAATTTTAATACCATGCATTTCCAAACTTTTTTCAATTCTGGAATAAGAACGTTTAACTTCGGAAAGCGCAAAAGCATATCCTTCAGTCCACAGCATGATTATATGTGACAATGCTTTTAAGGATTAACTATTACTGTAATTTTTAAACACATGCAATTTTTTTTTAATTAATAAAGAAATAAACCATATGATGTGTAAATTTTTATCTTGTAATAACTACAAAGTACTTAGTATTAAGAATGGTATTAACCACAGAATATTAAACTGCTATTTAAAGTAACAAACTAATATAAAATGAAGACCTTTAATAAAAATATCTCTTTTGGATCTTACAAGTTCTCTCATAAATTAAACAAGTTAGAGTTTTCATTTTTGCACAAGAAAAAATCAGTAAGGATTTACAGAATATAGCAATCAATACAATGAACTGAATATTTTAATTTTATTTATGTACTAATAAGATGATGCTTTAAATAATGCCCAAGAGTATATTTCACATTTAATGCCAAATACTAATTGTGAAAAAAATGGTGCCCTCATTACTTCCACTAACAGCAATTTAATTTTTTTTATTGGATCTTCTTCTTTTTTAATATGATTGAATTGTAATGTCTTTCATCAGTGGATTTAGAGCAGGGCACTTTTATTTGGTAGTGTTGAAATAGGATTGATTGTTTAAATTCAAAGTTTGATACAGCTCTTTTATTCAAGATTCATGTATCTTGTTTTATATTTGTAAATATAATTACATGACATTTATTCTAGCAACTAAAAATTGTGAACGATCAACATATTTATTTATTTTTAATTTTAGCCTATCAAACGTTAAAATAGGTTTATTTTCTTAGCTTGATAACTTAAAAAAATTAGAAATACCAAAAGTAGCGAATTTTTATGGTAATACTATAATTTATCCGAAAATAAACATGTTCCAAAAAATAAATTTTCAATAAATATATATTATCAAAGGATATGAAATATAGGGAAAAATATGACTTATGGGAAAAATATATAGAAGTGATGAAATATTTAAATAAAAGCTATTTTTCAATAACGCTTATCACTTGCGTTTTAATACTTAAAATGTAAGTATTACTATGTGTATATTTATTTTTTAAATATTAAAAACAATGAAATAATCATATGATTGATATTCTTTGACATCAAACACATCTAAACGTAATTAATGATCGTAAAAACAATAGTTGTTCGTTACACCTGTAATAAAAGTTTAAACAATTTAGTATATTTTAAAACCAACTAATAATTTAATTCATTATTTTGTTGACTGTTATTTTTTTCTTTAATTAACTTTACGCCTAGCCTGCGTTTAAAATTCAAGGAATATTTTATTAAAAACATAATAAATTCGATACCAAAAATTATAAAATTAATGTACAAAATGAGCTTATGTTCAATAAAGTGTAACATTTTTATAAATCTTAAAATAAAAAGCTACCTATTAAATCCATGTTTAGTTTAACTGTAGAATCAGCATTTATTTTAGAATTGTCAAAAGTGTTATAAAAAAAATAAATAAAAAAAAACATCAAAATGCAACAGAAAAAAATAATTTAGGCTGATTTCCGGCTAAAAAATTTATTTCTGCTTTTTTTGAGCAAAGTAAGTAGTATTTCTCAAAGAATATCGTAACCCAATTTGTATGTCGCTTTTCATATCCTATGGAGCGAATGAAGATAATAAATTGAAGAGAAGTCATTGTATGCAACACGACTCTGTCAAAGAAATTTGCATACAAATGCATTTTAAAAGATCATTTTAGGCCGCCTTTTCGGAAGTCCTAAGCTGTCTCTGTGCGAATAAATACTTTTTAAAAAGCGCTTGATAAGCGAGGCATCAAACTCCTATTTACCGGAATGAATTTGGTTTCCTCAGTTGTATCATTACTTAGAAAATTTATCATTTTGATATGCTTTGATCTTTTAATAAAAATGCAGATAAGAAATGCAATTACGAAATATAATAAATTTTCTATAGCAAAATTCGTTTTTTTTAGTAACATTGTTGAAAATTCAATGGTACCATAAATACAAAAAATAAAATAAAAAAGCAGAATAATATATTTTTTTAAAAATTATGAAAACTATAGACAAAGAGTTAATTTTTTAACTCAAATGAACATATTCATGGTAAAAAAATAATGAAAAAAATTGAAATCCTTGTTTTTTCTAGCAATAGGTATGAAACTTTAGACATTTATTTATATATTATTTATACATTTTATATTTCAATTATAAATTCTGGAGAAGGATGCAGGGCAATTCATTATGTCAAATACTGAATTTTTCTGGCAATGAAGAAATGTTACCAAGAAGACGTACCATGACGTGAGTGATGACGTAAATAATAGGGTTATGAAATTATTTTTTTTTGAAAATAGAATTTTTTTGCACAATTCTTATAGGTTTCTGTATGTATGACGTAATAAAAATGAGATTGCCAGATGCAGAAGAAATACTTCCAAAAATCCACCAAACTCAGAATTTGGAATCATGAATTACACGGCACTTGCGCCATATTTTCTGTACACATGCCGTATTATCTAGGATTCCAAATTTTGAATTTTTTGGCAATGAACAAATGTTTCCAAGAGAAAGCATTTTGATGTTTGTGATGACGCAAATACTAAAGTAGCCAAAATAGAGTTTTCAGCAAATTTCTTATAGGACTCACCTATGTCGTAATAAAAAACCAGAATTTTACTGGTTTTTATCCAAGTAATTTTACCACTGCATTTGTTCATTGCATACATACATAAAATCCACAAAAAAGTCACCAAACTCAGAATTTGGCATCCTGGATAATACAGCAACTGTGCTGGATTTTGTAATTAATGCTACATAAATAATAAAAAGTACTAAAATATGTTATTTATAATTTCTTATATATTTGTTTTACAAAAAATGCAATGGCGATCAACTTTTCTAGTGGTCACTGTGCCTGACTATGGATAGGGAGTTCCTGGGTTCGAATTCTGGTTCAGTCATGGTTGTACTTTCTCTATCCTGTCTTTGTCCCTTCCTTGAGTATGAATGAGGTGTGAATGGTTACCTTCCCTATAAACGGGTCCTTATAACATGTGTCTGTACTAAAGTCCAACTTCACATCAATAAGTGGAGAAGCGCACCACAATTTGCCAGCCTAGCTGACACCCGAAAACAACAACAACAAATGCAATGATCATGTTGTATTTTTTGTCATACATAAATAAATAACCATTCATTAAAATGTGTTTGTGGGAAAATGTTTATAGTATGTAGCTAAATATTTCTGTTATTTTAATTTCAAGTATTACAAAAAGTAATATTAAATTCAGCTTCAATACAAGAGGAATCATTTATATTAGGAAAGCGAGGGATGCGTCATTGTTACGTCAATGCAGTTGTTTTGACTTTAATCCACTCCAGTGAAAAATAGTATATATTTCAGATATACTTTTATTACAATAACAGAGATTTCATGTAAGTAAAATGGTTTTGCGAATGGTTTTTTATGGATTTCAAAACAAACATTAAATTTATTTCTATGTATTCAATAAAATTTACATTTTTTTGCTAAATAAAACATTACAGATAAGTTCATGCAGATTTGATTTCATTCATTAATCAAATTTATATGTAAATTAAATATAAATAAGTTTAAAATAGACTCTTAACATTATATTCTTACATATAAAATGCCAAACTTTTTATTTTACTTTCATAATTTTATTATTAATGATAAAAAAAATATTTAAAAAGTGGTTTCTCATTTAATATAAATAAAACGTATTTTTAATTTTTATAGTTTGATATTTTTTACAAATATAATTATTTTTATGAAATATTCAGTTTTGTGGAATAATAATATAGCATAAAACAAAAATTGTTTGAATGGGAAATAAGTTAAACCAAGTGTTTATAATGAAACATTTATTTAAAAAATACCATTTTAAATTGTGGCTTAATTTAAAACTACTTTGGTTACTTTCACTATTTATATATTGATTACTGAATTATTCTTGTCTTTAAATCGTATAAAAACAAGAAAAATATGAAATGTTCAATTTTGAAAAAATAGTAAAAGCATGTTAAGTTTGCTCTTGTTATGGTTAAAATTAAGAGAAATTAATGAAAATTGATTGTAATTAATAAAGTAATAAAATACTAATTAAGTTTTTGTTACAATTAAATACATTAATTTATTATGTAGATAAAGAATTTAATCTTTTTGTCTTTAAAATGTAAATTTAGAGATGACCACTCTTTCTAGAATTTTTGCTTATGGCGAATTTATTTTCAGGTTTGATGTAGTGCATTAACTTATTGGATAATTAAATTTATTTATAATTTATTAACAATAAAGTATTCTGGTCATCAAATAAAAATAAAACACTGATTTTTTTTTTTTTTTTTTTTTTTTTTTTTTTTTTTTTTTAATCTTAACATTAACTACTCGTTTATAACTTAAAATATCTTACATTTCACAATGTTCTTTCTAATATCAGAAACAATAATATTCATTGCATATAGTAAATTTAATTATCTATTTATAAATCATTATCAGAAGAAATATCATACATTTTATCATAAAAGTATAAAATAAAAGTAAAATCCTATAAAAAAACTTAATCTGCATTTTCTTTTAAAAAACAAAAAATATAATTAGCTTATTAACCAAATTTTCGGTTGAATTTAATAATATGAAATATAACACTAAATGCATATGACTAGTAGAGATTATTAAAGAAATAATTCATTTAATTTTGTATTAAACACACTATATTTGTATTAAACACAAATTTTGTATAAAATACTAAATACACCAAATTCAAAAACAATATATTTATATGAAAACATACTTTTGAAATATGATTAAAATAATTTAAAGAAATATGCACCGCTTATTTCAGAATAGATAGCCATTTATATAAATTGAAAATATTTTTTTGTGTAAGATTAATTTTAATAATCTTACGTAAGGAAATATAAATTTTCTTTGTTTTCAATTTTAGCTGAAATATTTTTACATCCAGTAACAAATACATTATTCTAATATTTTAAATATTTCATTTTAATTCTGCATTTTGTTCCCATTTACAATCTTTATATATATATATATATATATATATATATATATATATATATATATATATATATATATATATATATATATATATATATATATATATATATATTTCAATGTCATATACATGCATAACAGATAACAAGCGATTTTTCCACTCGGCTTCGTCCTCAAAAGTTCAGATAAAGTAGAGAATATGCTTTTTCTGACTTGAAAAAGAATGACTCACTTTTATCTTTAAACTTTGCATTTCTTCCATATCAAAAAAGACAAGCAAGTTCCATTTTCCAATACAATCTTTAAACCAGAATTTCCGTAATGCATAAAGGCAACTGCATTTGAAATAGGTAGAAAAACTGTACGCCTGTGATAATAAATGGTGGCCATGAAAAGAGACACGTCTTGTTTCTCTGATCCAACAAGGAGTCCGCGTGTGGATGGAAGATAATTGAACAAATGGATACTTTAATTTTAACGGTAATAAAATTCTATTTTTATCACTGTGATCTGAATAGCTTAGAAAATGCTATTAATATACAAACAGATTTACTTAAACATTCAGAAAATTCACTATGATGTTTAAAAAAAATATTCTAATAAAGCAAAACATTTTTTAATTCATATATTCTCCATTAATAACGAGAACTTTTATAGATTTCTTGTTTTATTTTCATTGATAATAATCAAAGGTCTTGTTAATAAAATAATATAATTTAAGTTTAAAGTTGCATAAAACTTGAAACATCAAGCTAATTGACATTGATATTGTAAAAGTATTATTATGTAATATTTTTGCAACAGACCAAACGTTTTGAAATTAAAAAATGAATATAATTTTGAATTATAAATGCTATTTAAAAATGTTAATTAAAAAACATTAAGCACTTTTTTCATTTACAGTATTTGATGTTTTGTAAAAAAATAACTTCATACGCTTAAAACCTCTATCAATATTTTTGGATTTTATATGCTATATTTTTCAAACCACTATACAGTTTAAAAAATGTATTTAAGAAATAAAAAGCAAAAATAGTATTGAAATTTTTCAATTTTAATGAGGACGACATTTCAAACTTATTTTTGATATTTGTCTCTTTAGTAAGCATACTTTTGTTATTAGTTAAGTTTACAATTTTACTAACAAACTTTAAATGATCGAAATAATTTTAAATATCACTGAAAAAAATTTGTGCGGATATTTGCGAAACTAAAACCTGATACCTATGCGTAAGAAGGTAAATTTTACTAAATAAATGAGATAATGGTTTTTAAATACCACAAAAGGGTTACTTTTTATATGAAATTATACTATGTGTCTGCTTTTTTAGAATAATGCAATGAAAAATGTAAAACGTTTGAGAATCAAAATTGTGTATACGTTTATCTTGTTTATATCAAAATAATATTTTGTTAAAATTTTAAAATATTTCCAACTTAACAGTAAAAAAATAAATATATTTTTATTGATTTAAGCTGACGTGCTACTATGTCTGTGCACAGAAAATTATTTAAAATTACAATTTAGAGTGTTTATAATAATTACTAAACACAGGGTAACAAATTCAACCGTAAGAAAATTGTATGAGTTTTAATTATTTCTCTTAAATGCAATCTTAACATAAATATTTTTTTATTGTTTAACATTAATTACTCTTAAAATATAAAACTATGAATCATTATTAGTATTATTAGTCCTTTATTAGTTTGACTTTATATTTAGAAGTAACTTTTGCATTTATATTTCATTATTTTTAATTACACATCAAATATAGCTTTAACGAAGAATAAAACAAAACTGTGTGTAATCTGGATACAAATCACACTTCTATATACAAAATATCACAGTCTCTTCTTTATTGCATATTATGTGAGGAAATTTGTGTAAGAAATAAAATAAGAGAAACATTCAGTTTTAAGAATATAGAATGTCATAGAATCTTCAGTTTTCAAACATAGATAATTTCCATGTGTGACATTTTAAATGTGTTACTATGATATACAAAAAATATCTGATGTATTTCAGAGTTTAAACAAAAAATATCAATTGTCTGTAGAAGTTAAGCATTGAACTTTTTTGAAAATCAATAACTGTGTCAAACACAATCAAATACATTAAAGTGATTTCACAGTTGATGAAACAGTTGCAGACTTTATGAAACAGTTGTAGTAGCTTGTAAAAGGCAGATATTCTGCCTTTTACAAGCCACTACAACTGTTTCATAAAATAGCTATAAAAATGTACCAAGAATAGTATAATTAAATTCACGGTGACGTTCTCAGATAACTGCAACCAAGTTCCATATGATGTGTCACAGAAAAACCCAGGTCAGTTGCAAAACAGGAATATGTTTTCAAATTTTTAAATTTTCGATTCCTGTTCATTCAATTGTTTCCAATGGTGCAAATGAAAACATTCGATATCATTTGGAATTGGAAATGAAAACAATAAATTCTATATGAGTTCAGGTGAACTTTTGCACTATATCTCAATGCACTTAGCTTGCAATGTCAGTATTATTTTAAAATTGTTTTTTATTTATACAATTTAATTATAAATTAATTACGCAACATTTTAATGGTTTTCCTTTCCATTTTCGTCTTTTTGTTCCAAATGTTGATAGCTATCAAGTATAGTCAGAACAATGATCAGATACTATTAGAATTTTCTAAGAATAATCATCTCCATGAAACTATAATGGGTTTCTTATCATATCATAAATCAACTGTGTCGTTTATAAATACACCTGACTAATCATTGAAACATAACTTGTATAACATAGGGATATATCGATTTTTGAGAAACATCTGCACAATAATTGCTTTGAGAGGAAGTACTATTAACTGAAATGTATGAATCATACATCCGAAGCCTATTTTAATTCTTATTTAACATTTAGTAACAGTCATGTTACAGAAAATACATCATGTGATTTATGGAACAGCTTAGCCAGTAGAAGCTCTCTTCAGCACCTCCACAACTGGATTGCATTTGGAGGTCAAATTAGCAGCTCTGTACTTCTCAAGCTCAAGTTCATTTCGTAGTCCCATGAAGCTCATTTTTAATGGATTCCTTCTCATGTAGACATATATGGTAATAATCATGTGGATAGACTGGCCAAAGATGGCTGTTTCACTGATAATCCTCCCTCTTCAACACTTACTTTTTTAGAACATCAGTCCATTGTTAATCCTGAAATTTCGAAAGGGTGGACGATTTCTCCCTACCATCACTGGTACGCGGACAAAGAGCCTGTCTCTTCATTCGCCCTCAATTGTGACAGAGCCTCTAGAACTGCAATTTCCAGACTAGAAAGTGGCCACACTAGAGGTCTCACGTATTTTCTAAGGCAGGAAATTCCTTGAGGTCTGCTCTAAATGTAAAACTGATCAGATTTCTCTTAATCACATCCTGGATTGTTTGCCTCTTTTCAGAGAAGATATATACTCATTCCCTCTTGCGGTCCTCGATTTCCTTAGGAATAGATGGACCTTATTTGTCTTCGTCAGATATTTGGAAGATAAGACACAGAAACAACAACATCTTGTAAATTTTATTTTCTTCCTGAATTCACAGCATGCATTTAATCAAACAAAGCTGTATTGAAACTGAAAAGCAAATATTGCTAAGGAGAAATATAAGCTTATAAAAAGTGCATTCCACCCCAATTTATCATATTTTATAAATTTGACAGGAATAGCAAAGGATATTTTGAAGATACAAAAAATTCATATCACATCGCAGTACATAAGCTATGTGCAGATGTTTTCATTATTGAAAACCTGACTAAGAAAATAGTGGTGCTTCATTTGCAGTGAAAACTGTATATTAAACAAAATTTTACATTAATATTTAAAATTTCAAATAAGTGTTATTTATATTGCTTAAAATGCAGCTGGAAGGGAATAATGTTGAAGCATGTGTCTTTATAAATTTGGTTGATTTAATCAGTCAAGTAAAAATTCAGAATACAAAAAGCATAAATTCGAATGCAGGAAATTTTCAGATGTAATCAAGGATTGCGTATCGTATAAGACACATCCTTTATCTGACACTTTTGAAAACGATTTTCAAAATGTACGTTTATATGCCAGCAATATAATTATTTTAAAAAAATGATCAGTACTTGTGAATTAATTATTCTGTTGACTGTTGTTTTAGTACATGTGTATAATTCAATGTTCTTATTCTTGTTATAGTTTAATCGTACCAATAATGTAGACATTTAAATAAATATTTACTACATTTTTCTATATAGTTGTTCATAAATAGCAACAAAAACAGCTAAAATGAATTAAATATTAATTTCCTAAAAATAGAATACTTAAACAGTAAAAATTATTATTCTATAAAATATTGACTTAACTAACACATAATTAGGATAAAAAAAATATTGCTCTTCTTTCAAATAAGAAATAATTCTGAAACTTATGGAATAATTATTTTTAAATAAAAGATTTTTCTATTTTACAGCTATTTTCTGTTTCTGGATATCCAACCTTCTGGTTAGACACTATGATTGGGTCCACTCAAATGCAGGTCACGTTATTTTATTACTTAGAGGATTGTATATTTACTTTCCTCATTTCTTTTGCAAGTCATTTGGTATCACAGTTGATTGCTTTCCCGTTTTCTTTCGAGTTATTATTCTTCACATTCCTTTTTCGTTTAACTTTAGCAATTTCTGTACTTTAAAAACAAAGATATATATTTGTACTCAAAAATGCTTTTTGCAAAATAATTTCGTTTTTCTTAAGAGAAAAAAAAACATTGAATTTTATAAATTTAACCTACTGAAATACCATTTTGGAGTAATCTAACAAAGAATGTTTAAGCAAATTATGTTAAAATTTCAGATTAATCCTTAGAATGTTTTAGGTAATACATTGAAATATAATTTTCATCATATTAGTTATCAATGAATATTCTAGTAAATTAAAATCTTAATGTTAACTAAGAAACCTTCCCTTTAATCCCATCAAGACTTTCATTTCATTTAATTATTAGATAAGTATAATTTGTAAGTGATATCAATTAATTTTCAGCTAATATATTCAAATGTATATGTTAGATTTTTCGATCATATCAAAAAGTTTTACTTGGACTTTTAGTTTATTTCTATGTTAAACTTTAGGTTTTTTTTAATTGAAAATAGTATATTTAACACCAATCATTTGAATTTAAGTAGAACTGTGTTTCTTATTTAATATCTTAAAAGTTTTTAAGCTCTTATTATGAAGATAATATTAAAAATGATTTCACTCTTTTTTGTATTATTTTGTGATGTATTTATTCTTTGCCTATTTATTCGTGATAATGTTTCAGAAAATAAATTCTGAATCCATTGACTTTAATGATGTAGTTAACAAATTTTTCATTAATATTGGGTTGCTTAAAATAATTTTCGCTTTTTTTGAGAAAACAAAAGACAATTTTCATATCATGATGAATGAAGATATTGGAAATTCTGGTCCCACACCTTTTGCCCTCTTTCTGGTAGTAGCATGATTCCACGCTCATAAAATGTTCGTGGTCATTGCTGGTAAAAAAATTTTATCCAGGTGGCTTTTGACCTCATTATTTAAAGTAAAGGTTTTACCATCCGAAAAAGTTTACTATGTCAGCAACAAATAATAATAATCCGAAGACTCCAGATCTGGAAAATATGGTGGGTTTGGCATGTATCCCCTTCAAGCTGTAAGCGCTTTTGGCGAGTGACCAACCTTGTATAAGGTCTCGCATTATCATGGCGCAAAATTACACATTTTATGTTAATTAATTCTGGATTTTTCGTTGAACGTTGAAATGCATATTTCAGTTTGTCTAGCTGATTAAAGTAAACTTTCGAAT
The DNA here is from genome assembly GCA_030067965.1 of Latrodectus elegans. Taxonomy (NCBI): domain Eukaryota; kingdom Metazoa; phylum Arthropoda; class Arachnida; order Araneae; family Theridiidae; genus Latrodectus; species Latrodectus elegans. The sequence goes on from CM057818.1 coordinate 4,903,253, forward strand.
TAATTGTTGTGCTATTCGGTAAAAGCTTTAAAAAATTTAAAATATAACAAACAGACCTCATTACCTCTTTTTTGATGGATATTGGCTTTTGAAATGCTTTGAGCTGGTTCATCACTTCTGCTCCGCGATCCCTTTGTTTGACATTATTATGCCCCATTTTTCGTCGCCAGTAATGATGTGTTTAAAAATGGATCATTTTCATGACGCTTGAGAAGCAAATCACAGACGTCAAAGGGACGATATAATTTATTTTTCGGGAGAATAAGGGAGACCCATATATCAAGCTTTGAGGTTAAACCCTGGCCTTTTAAATGATCATAAATTGTTGAATTCAATAAATATAAACTCTCTCCAATATAATGTGCTGTTATTCACCGATTTGCATCAACTAATGCCTTTAAAATGTCTTTATCAGCTTGAAACAGCCTTCGGAAAGGGGTGTTCTGAAGCTGACCTACCTACAACACGTCGTCTCCATACACATCGCTTTTTTTTTTTTTTTTTTTTTTTTTTTAAAAGCAGTATTTTTACCTTTTCTATAGTAAAGAATCATGAAAATGCTTTTTGGCTCTCCATATTAAAAGGCCACCAAACTTTACAAGAAGGGCAATTACTGAGTAGTATTAAATGAGCTTTTTCACATACAAGCTTTGCTATATCAGCTCACAAAAAATACAACAATTATGCAGCTAAAGTTTGACGCTGGGTTCGAGAAAATACAATTAAACCATCTTTCAAGAAAAAATGAAATTGTTTTCCTAACAACCCAATAAATTAATGTAATGCCATCTTTTAAACCATATTTTTTTAATTCATTTAAACAGATGAATATAAAATGCAATGTATTCGCAATATTTAAGCTTGAAAAGCAGTTCATCTAAATCTTCTCATTTCATGCTATAATTTATTAGATTCTAACAGTTGTCGGCTTTGCTTAGTAGTGGGGGCAAATTACCACCATTACTCGTTTTTATAAATTTTTCGTGTTATCGATATTAACGTTAAGTCATATCCATTCGTAGTTTAGATCATATTTGTTTAATATCTTAATTTCATTAAAGCTTTAGTTTAATTCTATTAAATAAATTTGTGGCAAATCCTATTATTAATTAATAAATTTATATTTTTTATTATTAAGAATATTGACGTTAACCAAGTAATAAAATTGAAGGAAATGCCCTGGTATGTCATAAATTTAAAAAGTATCGAAGGAAAGAAAAACTAATATTTAAAATTATTGTTTAGAAATTTGAAAAAGGTGTTATTTTTTACAATTACTGCCTCATACATGTTATATTTGCGCAAATGTTTTAAGATACTTTGAATTTATCCTTAATTAAAATGTAGAAAACTGCTTAAAAATCAAATCAAAGGAAACATAATTTCAAATTGGATATTTAAAAGTTTTCTCGTAGAGAAATTAAAACTAAATTAACAAGAAATACTATGTGTTAGCTATTATTAAACCCAATAATACAACATCTTCACAAGAGGCTTAAAATAACCTGATACAACATCTTATCAGGTTATTTTAAGCCTCTTCAATAATACAACATCTTCACAAGAGGCTTAAAATAACCTGATAGTTTTTATAGATAAAAAACTAGTATTAAGCAATTTGAATTTATAAAGTCTAAGCGAAAACATAGAATTATATTCTAGAGGGCTGATATTGTTTATGTACTTTCTTTTGCTGTTTAAAGATTTTTTTAACAACTTAAAAAATATCTTTGAAAACGCTAAGATTGTTATATTTACCCAATAAAGTTCAAATAAGCTTCACACGTTTATTATAAAAATTTCTTTATTTTGAATTATACTAGCTTTCGAAAAACCATACCAAGTCAATTATAGTGTTATACACAAAATTGTGAATATTTATTTCATCTGCAAGAATAATAATAAATTACACATTTAAATCATCACAATTTAACCAACTTACATAATCAGATAAAAATTAGTGAATAACTTATTACTCTGTTTTTTCCTCTGTTCCTAAATCTCATTTTGCACCTGTTATCAGATATTTAAATTCTAAAATTCTTTCTGTAACTCTATTTAAGTTCATATTTGTTCATCTAACCTACCATACAGGTAGTACAATTTTGTGACCTATTAATCACAACGGAATAAGTCAGATTACAGACATAATATCTTTCAATATTTTTAACAGTTTGCTTTTTAAAAACCTCATCAGAAAATTATTTTCTTGCATGTCAAAGTTTATTTCCTACGAAAATTTTTCGAACAATTTGCAAGGTAAATTTTTAGTTAAATGAAATATTAATATAAATATTATTTCCAAAACCTGTAATTATTTATTTATAAAATCTGAATAAATAATTAATACGAATTATAAAATGGTCTCGATATGTTTTAATACAATTTTAATTAAAACAATTATGCAAACAAAAAATCTATTTGCCTACTTCGTAAAGAACTACTTAAGGTTTATTTCCCGATAAATGAAAAAAAATTAATTTTCCCTGTATAACTTCTGAAAAATATCCTTTATTATAGTATTTCTTAATCTGAATAATTACTGAGTTTGGGCATACATATTTTTAATGATTCTTATTTCCGAGAGTATTCTGAGTATTCTTTAAACAATATATAAATTTAATAGCCATCATTTAATGATTAATCTTCAAATTAATCATGTTCTTAAACCCTAATTATTTTGTCCCATATCTGTTTTATAACTCAGAGCAAATATAGCAACCATTTTCCCAATCTTGTTCCAAACATAAGTTTCTCAAACAAAACAAAACACTAAAAGAAATAATTATCCACTCTTGTCCCCCTCTGTGCACCCACGCCATGCAATCATCATTGGGTAGAATCAAGAATTGTTCTACCAGAAGGAGAATCCCACTATCTCAATCCTACAGAATAGCAGGGGCATCCATTATTAAGTCCGTGACGTTTTATTCCCACGTGGATGGTGAAAAGCGATCACGAAAACACGAGATATGAGATCTGGTGGCACGAAACGTCCATCGACATGACCCTCATCTTTACTCAGTGTAGATATCGTCATCATCATCATGACGGCTGGGAGTTAGAGGAATGAGATTCTCGTTTTGATATCAGGAAATTTTGTAAAGCTCTTCATTTTTCAAAAGATCTTATATTGATAGGAATCAATGGCAGTAATGAGAAACGTGATAAGTTAATAGCTTAAATTGAAATCGCTTCTAAGAACACAGTGGTGGCTGCTGGCAAAAAGTTTTTTTTTTCATTTTTATCAAAATGAATTAGCGTTTGACTAGGTAAATTTTAAAAAGGTTTTTCTGGGAAAAATAAATAAAACTAAACTAGATATAATTTTACTAATTTACTATTAATCTTTTATATAAATGAACACACTCTTTTAATAAACTAAAATTTCTGTGCGTTATAAAAATTTTATTTAGCCAGATTAAGAAATTGAATATAAATTAAATGTTAGATGCATTACAATTTTAGAACAATTACGAAATTATATTTAAGTCATTAATACTATAATTATTTCCTTATTTTGTAGACAAACTTTACTCATGATTTATTGTTGTTTTAATAGATTTATTTTCAATAGATTTTCATTAGTTAAGGAATATAAACGAGCACAATAGCCCTAATTCTTCAAAATTATAATTTATAACCGTATAATAACACCACAATAAAAAGTTATGATTAATAATATAATATAACTTAAGAGTAATCTATATCATATTAGAGTGTATTTAAACTAATTCATAACTTAAAGAACTAATCATGTCTATGGACGCATTTTTCACTAAGACTTAGAACCAAAATAAGTTTTAAAGTAACATTCGGTTAGCAACTTTGTTATTAAGAAATATGTCTTCGATTTTTAGATAAAATAAAATCTTTTTAGCCGTTTCTTTAATCCGAAAGTAATTTGGTGTCAAACGAATTTTCCCTTCACGAAATTTTTAAATATTTAAAATAAAGTGTTTTCGATGAGTTTCATCATTATTTAGCAACAAGCTAAATAATGATGAAACTGATCGAAAATAATGACTTAAATTTTTCATCAATGTGAAAATTATCCAACTAAGGGCTTTGATTCGAAGATATTTTTTAAAGAAAATTTTCCTTCAAGATTCATAATAAAAGTGATACAGTGTCAAAAATATCGAAGATAATATTTATTTAAAAGTATTGATTTATCATATACGTTTTAATTGAAGTGGTATTTATATTCTAACATGTTGGTAAATTATTTTTAAGACTTTGTATGAGACAGTGTATTTGCCTTTTCTCAAAACATTAATTATCTTGCCATTTCCTTGATCATAGACATACATATTTTAAGCAGCCTGCGAACAAATCATGAATAGTTAAATTTAATATAGATATTATATAATGCCTGCTTTCTAAGATTCTTTTACTTTTTGAGGCACTGCAAGAAGTGGAAGTGACATAGTTGAGCATTGACCCGGAAATGACACAGAAATCCGTTACTTAGAAATGAGACTAATAAAGGACACACAGACTTAATCTGCAACCCCTTGGGGTTTTATTTCACAGGCAGGACAGTATGATAACGACATATTTCATGAGTCATCATACATGTGTACATATATATATATATATATATATATATATATATATATATATATATATATATTATTTTACATTATAGAAGTTTAATAGAGTTTGTAAAAACACGCATTATAATTAAAATATAATATATGTGCATATTAGTTATCTTGTTTTGATATCCATGCTTTTTTGGTCATAAAAAACATTTGTGTGATACTGAGGAGATATTTAATTATAGGGTTTTCTTTATTTGCACATTGATTAATGATAAAAATTATAGCATTAGTGGTTATTTTAACAAATAGTATAAAGTGTAGCAGTATTTCTCAACCTGCACATTCCAATTCAGCCTCGTGACATGAAATAAGTATCACTGACAACAAATTGTTTTTTCCAATAAACAATTGCCATAAATACTTTGTTAAGGAGTTCAATATGGAGTTATCATTTTCTTCAAAAATAAATATCTTTATTAACTAAGATGAATAAAATGTCATAGTCACAAAACTGTATAAACAAATTAAATAGTTTTGGGAATTATTTTTTTCTGCCCTCCGCAAATTTTTTTCTCTTTATAATATTCGGGCAAAAATCATTCTCGTACCTAACATAGTAAATCTCAGAAATAGAGATTATTTTTAATATTTTTTCTCCCCTCTATATCTGATATAGCCATAGATGCATTTTTTATTAATTAAACCGAATTAAAGAGATGATAAGATTTATTTACGCTTTCATTGACGAAAATAACACTTTTATGGAGTTTTCATGACTACATATAATATAACCGACAGTATGCATAATTTCTCTATTACATTCTATTTCAAGAAGTTTCTTAGTTGGTGTGATACTGGAAAATGCAGCTAAAAATATTTTGTTTTCATTAAATGACTATTTTTATGCAAATTTGTTGTTTCTTTTTCCTCCTACAAAATTAAAACTTTTCCGTCTTTAGTAATCCAATTTGTTAGCAGGCAAGTCGAAGGATAGTCGCAAATTCTTAGGCAATAATCAAGCAAAAATCGAATTTATCAGCTTTCTGTTAGTTGTAGCACTTTAAGTTTTGCATGCACGTCATCTTATTTTTAAAAAAAGTAAAATAGCGTTTGTGTATATAAGGCTTGATTTAAGGATATGACTTCCATTATGAAAAAATGGCAACTCGTACATGCAATTAAAATTCTTGTAAACTTGTCATTAACATGTACCTTTAATGTAATATTTCTAATAGAGACAAATTTTAATATTAAATTTGGTGTCATCAAAATACATGTTTAACGCATTTTCCATTTATATTGGGTTGTTCGGCAAGTAATTTTGTTTTTCTTACATGGACCAGCTTTTTGCTAGTAAAAACCAACCACTTTATGACTGTGGAATCATGCGACTACCAGAAAGATGGTAATATACATGTATATATATATATATATATATATATATATATATATATATATATATATATATATATATATATATATATATATATATATATATATATATATATATATATATATATATATATATATATATATATATATATATATATATATATATATATATATATATATATATATATATATATATATATATATATATATATATATATATTTTCATTTCCATGAAAAATGAAATGACTTTCCGAACTACCCAATAATATTAATATGGAAAATACTATATTGGTCTTAAATTATAAAATTTATTGCGTTCAAAAATTTTCTTACATATTAAATATTTCATATCGCAAAACAAGTCTTTAATTTCACAATAAATTAATATTCTTAAATTGAAAACGAAATAATTTTTAAATATATTTTAAAATGACGTAAATACCTTCACCAATGTAGTATTCAATATAATTAAACTGATCTAAGACTTCATTTATAAAAATAGCACATGGAAAAAAAATTCATGAGTTATATGAATAAGATTAGGAAAGAATCATTTTAACCATGAATTGAAATGTTTTTTTAAATAATAATAGCAGTTTCTCTTCCATGACTGGATCCCCCATCCTTTGCAATATTTTGTTAACTTAGTGTAATACATGTGCAATTTGTAAAATGAAGACATCACGTAAGATTATTTCTGATTTTAAAGAGAATGAAAGCGATATGATTTTTTTTTAGAATATAGCCATGAAATTTTATTACAATAACCAATCACGGTGTAATATCAGATTGAGTTTATTTATATAGTGTACAAAGGCATTTCAAAAATTATTTTGGCACATGCACATGCTGATATATTTTATCAGGTAAGAACCGCCAAATAATGCAAATAACTCATGCACTAGGCATTCAACAGGCTACTAGGCATTCAACAGGCACATATGACAGAGATTTTGCTACTAAGTGTAAATTAAAATGCCAAACTTTTGTAATTTTTAAATACAATATAATTACAAGACCTACTATTTTAAAGAAACTATATAGAGATATTCATAAAATTTGAGGTTATATATTTTATTTTCTTGCTAAGCATTTAGCTAAAATTTTAATCGTTGTTGAATGGGTCTTACTAAGTACTGCTGTCACCGTTAGTCATATTTTATCCTAATTCTGCTTGTCTAAAATCACTACAGTAAAAGAATCAGGCCATAGAATCATCCATCATTAATCTCTTTAGGGGAATATCAGATTTAGGAAAAAAAAAACATTTATATTTTCCTAATTTACAGATTCAATAGATAAAAAGTTTCACGTGTATAGAATTCTCCACCATTAATTTATTTATTGAAATATTAGATTTAGAAAAAACATACCACATTTATATTTTCTTAATTTACAGATTCAATAAATGAAAAGTTTCATGTGTATAGAGTCCTCCATCATTAATCTATTTGGGGAGATTTTATTTAGAAAAAAACATACCGCATTTATATTTTCTTAACTTGAAGATCCAATAGATGAAAAGTTTCACTTGCATAGTCCTTCATCATTAAGCTATTTGGGGAGATATTATTTAGAAGAAACATACCGCATTTATATTTTCTTAATTTACAGATTCAATAGATGAAAAGTTTCACGTGTATATAAAAACACATAATAATTATGTTTCTTATTGATATTTGCCATCAGTAGTATGATCAAAAATACATTTTATTATTATTTATTGCAGATGTTGATTTTTACCTTATCTACACTTTAATTATAGAAATCAATTTTATTCATTTTAGAATAAATGAAGGAGGAAAATCTTGCTAATACAAAATTAGTAGTTTAAGTAACAACTTTTTTTTAGGTAACTATAGATGTCTTTAATATTATTAACTATTTAACTATTGCCGCTTAAAAATGTCTATATTTAAGAAAATTGCGATCTCATTTTATTGCGAGTCACATATACATTTTTTTTTTACTTTTAATTATTCAAATGAGTATAGAAATAATAATTATCTGTGTATCAATAAAGTAGCTTATCATTTTCTGGATTATACGCAAGCACTTTCTGTTGGGAATTTCCGAACAGCGCATCCCATTTTCCCAAAAAATTTAAATAATATCAACGATTTCTTATTCAAGACTGCTGGAAGGCAGGAATAAAGCAATTTCGATTAGTAAAATTTGGGTCTCGTATAAAAAAAAGAAAAAAAAATTAATGAAACTGAAGGCATAAAATTCCCTTTAAGAGAACAACTTTCGATTTTTAAATTGTAAAATCTTCCTCCCAGGGCAAATAACATCATCCTCCCCGATACAAATGCCCTTCTTTTCTCATCTGCCATTTTTCTCTCCCTTTCGCGAAGAAGATACCAGAAAGTTTCAAATCCAATCCATTATAATATGTTCTCAATAGCTTGAAGGGGGATGAAGAAAGTTTTATTTATTTTTTTGCTCGTTTTAGTTAGACGGTCCCCCACCTCGCTTCTGTCGCGCTTCTGGAGACTCGGCTGAGAAACATTTGTTATTTTTCGTAATGGACCGGCTTCTAAATGACACGTAAAATAATGTTTCAGCATGGATTTCTCGCGCATTTTATTCTTTTTGCGTTGAAAGACAATCGTTTGCTATGGTAATCTTACTTAAGGTTTGACCATAAAAATTTTTCCGAATATTATTCAATATAACTTGAGATCGCTGATAGTAGCACATGTTTTCTTTCTTTATTTATTTACACTCGTTTTACTTTCTGAAACAGTTCCAGATATATTTTGATTATAGAGACAGCTCCATAAGATAATGAGTGCTCAACATCAGAATTCTTACATATTATTTCATTTATTTCATGTTTTCTCTATAAAAAAATCCTTAAATTTCATAAATATTATCTTTCTGACATATTTTCATTAGCTGCCTGGTATGTAAGTTATTGATAAGGTGCTGTTTAGAAATTCATTCCTAAATAACAACTTTTGCTCAAAATATTAATGTTATTGTCCTATATGCCGTATAACCCAGGATTCAAAATTTTGAATTTTTTGGCTATGAAGAAATGCTACAAAGATGAGTTATTGTGACTTACGCGATGATTTAAATTCTAGCGCTGCGAAAATATAATTTTCAGCATAATTTTTACTGGCCTCCATATCTATGACATGATAAAAACCAGGTTTCCTGGTACAAAAGAAAATCTTTCAAAACTTCACCAAACACAGAATTTGGCATCCTGGATTATATGAAATATGTACTATGTTATCAATAAAATGAAAGGGAGCAAAAAATAATGGTAACAAGTAACTCATGCAAAAAATGATCAATAACTGTATTTTCATTTCAGTATAATGATTTTCTTTTGAGTATAAGGAAATTAATGTGATTAATAGTTTTTTTTACACAAGATATCTATTTTGAAATATTAGATGATGATAATATAATTCATATTTTTTTCTTAAATATGCTTAACGGTATGAAAAAAAATCAAAAAATTACTATGTAGTAAAATATTTAGTAAAATAATATTTTCTGGCATTTTATAATATTTTTTTTTAAAAATTTGAATGAGGACTATTATACAGTTGATGCTTGAAATTGATGAATTGTTAAAAATTTTTGGCCACGCACACACAGTGATATTGCATAAAATAATTGTTTTCCTGTTTTAATCAAAATTCAATATTAACATAATGTATTATAAAATTTGGTGATACGATGTTTGTAATATTGACGACTTAGTCAAAATATGTTTATTGCAATATAGGTTTTTCAAATAATATTACTGGTGTCGTCTATAAAACTGAATATTAATGTGACGATAATCTTTAAGAAAGGCTTTGCATCAAAATATTAATTTCATTGCGTCAAAAGTATGTTTTGTTTGATTTCGAGTTGATATTATTCCCTTAATGTTTGTATCGACTTCTGTGAGCAAGACCAGACGACAAATTAAGGCTCGGGCTTACAAATAATTAGTCTATGGATATGACCATCACTTGAGGTGATAAAGTCTTAAATAAATAAGAATGCATTTCATATTCGCAATCTAATTAGCATTTGTGATAAAAGCTTATCAATAGAGCAAAAAAAAATAAATTTTTGTAATATTACATAATGCTTTGTAACATTTATGCATGCATATTTCTGAAACGAAATGTAGTGAAACATAAAATAAAAAATGAATTAATGAAACACTTTTTTTCCAACGGTAAGTACCTGTGCGGTGAACCTTCTGCTAAAAGTGTCCAAAATCTGCTACTCATTTTCCGTCCTTAAATCAATCTGCTATCAATTTCCTTTAGTTGTATAGATTATTTATAAAATTTAACTATATCATAGAGTCGTTATTTTGATTATTTCACGTGTCCAGTATTTTTGATATTTCATATATAAAAATAAATATAAGGTATATTTATTTCTATATATGAAATAATTACTTGATTAATTTTTTAATTAAAATGCAGCTAAATGTCCGTCGTAGAATTCAATCGTTGAAAACGCAATTGTTTTCTTTACTTCTTTCCTTTGTAAAATGTTAAAACTTGAAATATTTATGAATGATTTTTTTTTAAATTATAAACTTAAGTTGCTATATATTATGATATATTATCTATTAAAAATTATTTAAACAATTAAATTATAAACATTTAAATTGATTGTAAGTATTAATTTTAGTCCTCTTATTTAAAATTAAAATGACCAATATATGAAATGAAATTTTATATTTTCATAAACTTATTGAAAACTTTATATTTTACTAAGTTTATTATAAATGATTACATAAATATTACTTTAGGTGAGTACGACTTCAAATATAATGAATTATACAATAAAAATTATTACGCAATTCAATGTTCAAAAGAAAGTAATTTTGGTAATTTTTGATTTGTCAAAGCTAGCTTAATTAATGTTACATCCAAATAATTAGGTTGTTTTCAATTAGTCAGAGGAAAGAAAAATTAACTACCTCCTGCAGCAAAACAATAGCTATTATTTCTTCATTATGGGGGAATAAAATGCTGATAATTAAGAAAAACTCAGAAAAATTATTATGTCCACAAAAAAATTATTTAAACCTTTATAACAATTTATGTTGCGGATCTTCTTAAATATGATAGTACACTTATTTTCTATATCATATAAACAGCTTTTTATTGGACATTTGTATTTTTTACTTTCTTTAAATAATATCTTTAATAAAGTTTTATCAAGTAAAGAGTTAATAAACTATTTATGATGCTGGATTTCTCCTTATTGGAAAATGCATATCTCTTTAAGTCATTAATTCTTTCAAAATAAAATTATTTGGAAGGGACTTGTCCAAAGAGAATGTTAGATTTGATTCTATGACCTTTCGCATAATATTTATAGAATAATGGTTTCAGGAAGTATGGTCACATGGTATCATGTCTTGAGAATATTATGCTTTATACGCGAAATACCTAATAGTCGTCATGCCGAAAGATCAAAATTATTGTATTTGTAAAATTTAACAAGCAATATTTTTACAACGGCATAGTGGGACACAAAGAATATAATATCAATTCAAGTAAAGACTGAACATATTAACCACGTTTCAAAAGAATGCATTTGCAACCAGAATTGCTTACGAATTTATAAATTCAGGTTCGAAATAAATATTTATGGTAGTAATTTTATTGTTTAGTAAATATGTATTTATTAAAATTTATAATAGCCTGATTTTAAAAATTAATTATAACTTTATTTCTAAAATTGTTTAAAAAATTAGATTTTAAAAATAATAAACATTGTAAGAGAGATGGATTAGAAATTTTAATACGACTAATTTGTCATCATTAAAAAATCTATTTATATAACAATTGATTTTATCGGGCCATAAATTCACAAAAATAGCTATTAGTTATATATTATTCCCAAGAAATTAGAGAAATTGAATTTCTTTAAATTAAATCATGGAATATTCGTTCAAAAGCAAAATTATGCCACTTTTGTATTATTAAAAATTTCTATAGAGTTCCCACTATCTCTTTCAAATATAATATGCGTTACTGCAAACTACAAAATTCTAGATTTATATGTTTATTGAGAGTAAACTGTAGTGATATCAATTAAAAGCACAGATGCCGTATAATCCAGGATGCCAAATTATGAGTTTGGTGATTGTTAGTTGTTCTTTTATGTATTTAGTAACCTTGTTTGTATTAAGTGGTAGATATAAAGATCTATAAAAATTTTGCAGAAAATTTTATTTTGGCAACCCTAGTATTTACTTAATCACGAATGTCACTATACGTCATCGTTTAATTTGGGAAAAGAATTGGAACTGCTATCAAAATAACGTTGTATATTCAAGCAAAATTTATAACATGAAAGTGCCTGAAAATAATATAATTTCTACTAATAATAATCATCTAAAATTATATTTTTTCAGGCAAAAATTTGAAATCATGAATATTTTAAACATTTTAAAATTAATTGTAGAATGATTTTTAGACCAGAAGTTGTGTATCCATTTGTTGTTTACTTGGGAGACCCTGGTATAAAAACGTTTCATCCGCCGTTAGACAATTTTGAATGCATGCAAGTCCAAAAATATGTTATCTTCGTGTCTCATATCGTAGATCATAGAATAAATTTAAGCATGTATTAATCATCAAGCAGATAGTATATTTGATACTATTCCGTATCGCCAATTTTTATTTAATGTTTTATTTTCCACAAAATTGTCTCTTAATTCATCTTTGATGTCCGTAAAAGGTATCTGAAGTCATACTTTCATATAAATTTGATTTCTCAATAAATGACTTCTGTAACCGTCTGTCTTCTCAGTAAATAAATTGTCAATAGTGAACAAATAAGCATTTAATATTGGTGTTTAGTATATCATATTTCCTAATATTCCTAACATGAAGCGTCGAAGTCAAATAAATTAACACCAATAACTGTTGCATAAATAGGGACATAGAAATCAAAGCAATGAATCCTATCTTAACGCATTTCATTTGCTCCTTTTGATATCTTACTTTCTATTATCAAAACAAACTAAATTTATAAGGAGATTATGTTGACAGTTGCTTCCCCAATCAGTTTTTAACAGGATATATCTGCCAAAATTTCTTTAAGAGGCGAGTAATGCAGATATGACTGATTCTTGATCAGTATCAAAGAAATCTTGATGTTTTAATCCAATCCACAGCCTAAGAACTATTCTATATCCATTAAACAGGCATACAATTTTTTAAAGCATGACAATACTCTTATTTTATTTATTAATCTAAGCAATGAATTTTGGAAAACCTTTTTGTTTCGTAATTTTTAAGCATTTATTTTTTAATAAAATATGAGCAATTGAGTTTAACAAAAAGAAGCATTTCTGCCGTGGCAATTTTGCTCTTAACTCTTTTATAGTTTCTGTATGTTTCAAATTTTGAAGAGTTTACGAAGTCTAATTCACTTTCGAATGTATTTTTATTGTGGATGTTTTATTTGCTTTTAATCCTTAGGCTAAGTATATTCAAGGATTTTCATATAAACAAGGACGCGCTTTAAATATTTTTGTTATATGATATATTTTATGTACATAATATATTGTTTTAAAATTATTCTGCCATATTTAATTTATGCATACTTTTTATTCAACTTTATGAAGTTTCATAATAATTTAAAATAAATCTTCAGAAACAAATAGATTACACACATTGATCATACTGAGATTAATATAAAAATGATTTACGTAATTTCGATTTAAATATTGATAATATTTTACTCTAAATAATTAATTAGTATTTCAAGAAACATGCTTTATTCAATAAAAATATAAATTGCTCTCAAAAGATTAGAGTAAAAGCCAAAGAATTGTTTGTAAAGGCTGTAAGAAACTCATATTTCACATTTTATAATCTTTCAAAACAACTTTAATTCAGAAAGCAAAATAAACAATGATGTTATTTTTTTAATTTACTTTTGTGTGTGATAAATCTTATCTCACTGGAGAATGTCACCATGTAAAAAATACAAAATGGAAATGATAGAAAAACTTTCATGTCACCTAACATAGCATTTATTTTTTTTTACCAAAAATAAAACTTTATACCTATTGTTTCCTTGGTGTCTCATTAGTTTTAGTGTCCCTATTCTTTCTCCGATCGCATGACTTTCTCCATTTCTGAGTTTTCTGCAAACAAAAAATTTCTCCGTAAGAAACGTGCAAAAATTATTTTTTACTCTTTAGTAAAAAATATCTTTTTTATATATTTTTTCAAGTTTTACACTCTTCTACTGCACAATTCTTTTCGTGACAATGGAAAAGAACGAGGAAAAAATAATCAGGTCTTTTTAAGACATAGTATAATGAAAAGGCAGTTTTATTCTTCGTATTGAACTCAGTTTTCTCATGTGACACCATTAGTGTATAAGTGCCTTTGTAGTTTCCTTGGCTTTTTTCAAATATCAGCAGATGTGGAAAGAAAGCTTTAATGATAAATAGATGTGAGGTGGAAACCCAATTAGCAACAACAGAGTGACGAATAAATCGAGGAAAGCAAGGGTGAACATTTGAGGAAGAAATCGTTAAGTGAAGGAAATTATCTCTGCAGTTAGATTTGTGAATGTGTATAGTATTTAAAAAGGGAGGTTACAGTTAGAAAGGGTTTTTATTTTCCAAAATAAGTGCTTATTTGTTTATCTATTTGTCTCAATTCATTCTGCACCTTATATAACACATATTTAAATAAAGACTTTCAAAAAAAAAGAAAACGATAAAATTATTTTGAAAAGCATGAGAATATTTTTATTTTATGTAATTCCTCTGACAAAGCGCAATATAAATTTTTTCATTATCATCATCATTAAAATATAAAGACAATATTTTAATGGTGATGATAATTTCAAGCATGGAATGCCAAGGAGAAATCGTTTACGTGATTTTCATTTCAAATTAATGAATAAAGAAAATGGACGGAAAAATGATTCATTGAATTATCTAATACTTTTATAGATTTTTTTTTTAACTTTATATATGGATTATATGAAAAGATTTTTATAATATTTCCCTCCAAAATTTAAAAAAAAAATCTAAGCAGACAATAACTTTTATTTTATATAGTAATTTGCGTTTTGTACTAGAGAAAACTGTTTATATTTTGAAATAAATAACTATAGTTAAACAGAAAAATTATTATTTAGAATTTTATCTTAATATCTGATAATTTGATTTATAAACAATACATGATTCGTTTTAAATCAGAGGTAATTTCTTTCTAGAGAGTACGCGGTAAATTTATAAGGAAAATTATAATGTGCCACAAGCATTAATTTATTGTTATTTTATTGTAATTAAACTACAATTTTTTTATCATTACATCTTAAAGAAGCATTAAAAATTAGCAGTATATAAAAGAAGATTTTATACAAATTTAAATCAAATATCACTTATATTTCTCTGTTAAAATATTACTTCAAATAAACAATAATTTAAACAATAATAAGGATATTTTATGTGTTAATGAAAAATTTTAAATTAAAAAATAATTGCTTTTTGTTGCAAAGAAATTATAAAAAGTCAAATTAAGCCCATTATCTTTAGTATTTATATGAAACCGATTGATATTTATTTGAAATTAATGGACTTATTGTATTTTGAAATTTTCTTTTTTGTGCTTGGGGCTCCATAAGAGCAAAATATGAGACAAAATTTCAATTTCACAATATACTTTACAAGCATATATTTATCAAAAGTGTATCCCCCTACAAGCATTTTTAGAAAGCAACAGGGTGGATGAGAACAAAATCATCTATATTTAATTACCCAGAGCACAGTGTACATTTTTGAAAAAATGATATAAACAAAATATGAAAAGAAAGCCATATAATTATTTATACATAAATTATATGAATTAAGTTACATTTTAATTGAGATCACAATCTGTAGCAATTTGTTCTTTAAGATATTATTATACAGTATTCAATTTTAAGGATAAACATAGAAAATTAAAATGGTAAAACGTTTTCACATTTTAAAGAAGGAGTGGTATAATCTACAATTCTACTTTTGAATATTATCAAAGAATTGAAACAAAATGTCTATTGTCCTAATGTCTATACCTTACTTTATAATATATATTTTCTTTAAGGAATTGACCTCAAATACTAAAAATTATAATTAATTATTTCATTTCTTTTATTTTTTTATATTTTATATCTCATGTAAAAATAGACACCTTGATAGATGTAATTTGATAACTGTTTTGTGTAGCTAAATCATTCTTATGTTTTTTTTTTAATATAAAGATATAGTATATAGTTATATATTAGATATTCTATAATATATAGCTGAAAAATTAATGTTTTTACACTATTTTTACTTCTTTAATAATCTTTAATCGAAAAATAATTTCTTGAATTTTAAATGATTATCATATTTACAATCCCCGTTGAACAAATGTATTTGTATACTTTGCTTATTTATATTTTTTAACAAAATCTTAAGATGATAATTATGTCTTGTTTAATCCTTCATAATGTATTCAATTCTTAAAATGAAATTGAGAAAATATTCTGTGGTTGTTTTATTTAATAAATATTGCAGTTTACATTTATCGAATTGTTCTTACTGCTTATATTATATAGTATAGCAGTTCGGGCTGCGTGTTGATTGAAAGTATATAAATCTACCTCTAAAAAATCAAAAAAAAATTTTATTCGTAGCAAATTCTGAAATAAACAAGACATTCTAGCTTTAGAAATCGCAAAGACACAATTCTGCTACTGCAACAGGAAACTGCTTCCAATCGCCTTTGAACACAGAGTCTTGAACAGAGTCTCTAATACCTCAAACAGATAACCGCTTCTAAGCACTATGCACACAGCAGTTCGGGCTGCGTGTTGATTGAGAGTAAATCAACCTCTTAAAAATCAAAAAAAGTTTTATTCGTTGCAATTTCTGCAATATACAAGGAATTCTAGCTTTAGAAATCACAAAGACACAATTCTGCTACCACAACAGGAAACTGCTTCCAATCGCCTTTGAACACAGAGTCTTGAACAGAGTCTCTAATACCTCAAACAGATAACTGCTTCTATGCACTAGAATTCAAGCCTGGTAATTTTTATTAATAACTCTTCTTTGCCGGGTTGATGGAATGTATTATTTATTCGGTATTAACATCTAACACTTTCACTAGGTTTCTTGAAAATTCCGTAATATATTGCTTAATATTGGTCTTAGAGCTTCGGTGATATATATTTCTAAAAATATTTTTGCCAAGTGGTCGCCAAGTCAACAAGAATATCGCCAAATGTTTGCAAAGTTGCTAATTTACTGAACATGTCATTTTTAACGTGAGAATAGGACTATATTTTGCATTATTGGCATAAGATCTGAATATTTCAGAACTGCCTGAGATATTAGAAAACAAATACAAGTAATATTTAGAAATTTGTAACAATGTTTACAAATTACAAACATGTTATTTAAATTTTATAATGTAATGTTATTAATTGCGAATATTTAACTTTAAAAATGCACTTAGATTTAAAAAAATAAGTTTTGTCTGTAAAAATCAATTTTATGAAAAAATAATATTTTTCTATAAAATTCTTACATTCATTCTTAAAAATCAAAATATTAAATTCCAATGATTATCTGAAAAAATATTAATCCTACTCCAAACGGCAAAATTTCAGAATATAAAGGAATCACTTGGATTGAGATGGAGTAATTAATGGAAATATAATTATACAGAATGAGGAATGTGAATTGGGGTAGTGAAAACTAATTAGCCAAAATATTTTTATTAGGCAAATGCATCATTATTTTAAGTTCTTTCTGATACTATTTATAAGATATTGTATGTGTAGGACGTTTTTGAATAATAATAAATTTTATTAATTGAAATAAAATAACAAAAAAACTGTTTAAAAATATATTTCACTTGATATTGATGAATAACATCTTTGAATCTTTTTATTGTATAGAAATCACAAAGCATGATGAAAATTAAATTTAAATGCATGTACACAGTAAATGTGACAGAATTTCAGAAAAAAATCTTCCTGAGATTTAAAAAAAACACTGTTTGAAAGACACTATTTACTAAACTCATATTGTTGAAAATTCATTTGAATACCATTATTAGATTTATATAAATATGTGTCAGATTATACAATTTTTAAACAGCTGACATAAAATGTAATTTTCAGTATCCATTTCAGTACAAAAAGTACATGGGAAAAATATTATCTTTTTACATGTAAAGTAATTTCATTTTTCTGTAATTAGTTAATTTATATGCAATCAAACTAAGCTCCAACATCTGATTAAAAGTAGAATAAGGAATTAAAAGTTTTCTAGATACTTTAATTAACGTTCTCTTATATTTTCACTCATGATTTTAGAAAATTATACTTTTGTATTTGCTTTATTTTGAGACAGAATTTAAAATAATCATATTTTAAGTTCTTTCTAGATGGTAGTTAACTTTTTTTGCTGTTCTACATGCAATCTTTAGGTATACGTGGCTATGATTTAATATTCCATATTATAAAAAGTGACTCATGAAAGATTGTGAATAAGAAACTCATTTCGAACTTAACCTTAAGGTGTTTTCGTACAATTATAAGCATCTGCACGCATGATGCCAGTAAATCCGCGAATTGTTGAATAACCTAAGTACTTGCGCTTAGGTTAATAAAGCAATTGATAATTTTTGAGAGAGCATTAAGTATATGGAATTATTTCTTATTTTCCTAAATTGGATCTTAAGTTTTTCATAAATAATTATCTAACATAGTTGTCAAATATTTATGTCCATAATTATGTATTTATATTTGATATCTTTGGCTGACAGAAATTTCACATCAATTTTCGATTTCATGTTACATTTGACCTATGAATATTTTAAATGTTTAAAAAAGGGATTTTTGTCATTGATTATTCTATAATTACTTATAATTTTACTTTTATATGACATTCACATGCATTGCTAAAATTTCTGGGAGTATTTAAAACACTTTTCCTTATTTCTAGAAGAGAAAACATATTTTTAAGGAAAATCTTGGCCTAATTATTTTTATCAATATTTGTATATCATTTTAAAATGTTATTTTATCTAACGATACAAATTATTAAACTCTTTATTATATTTTCAGGCATGCCATTTTTATTCAATAAAATTTGCGTTCACAGTAGAGAAATGTAATTCACTGTAAAGGAGAGTAATATTGGAATTTTAAAATGCATTATGCAAAAATTACAATAAATGTGTATATTGAATTTGTAAATTTGTCTTGATTGCATAAATATTCGCCAGATAGGTTGTTTGTGAGTTTTTTGGACTTGCACTTTTGAGGTGCATGTTTTCAGAAGACATGTAGTGGATTATTAGTGACTTATTAAAAGCTTCAATTTGCATGTTATGGGCTTTGATGACTTAAAAACACTCATAAATTAACCTAATATCCAATATAAACGAAGATATCTTGGGCTTGATTTAAACTTAAGTTTATAAGAAAGCAATCATTTATTATTATTTACGTAATATTACGTTTTAGAAACCATCATGATACTATAAAACACAAATAGGACAAGATTACTCTCCCCCTCCCCCATTATCCAAACGAGTTTTTCTAATTTCATGTCTTTTCCTCCTTACTTTAAGTCTCATTTTTTGGTATATTTTAAAACATTACTATCATTTGCAGTTAATTCCTTCTTTATTATAATTCTAACATTGTTATTAAAAAATTATTTAGAAATTATTATATCTATATTCACACACACATTTATTAGACCTTTTAGTGGATTATTAGTGACTTATTAAAAGCTTCAATTTGCATGTTATGGGCTTTGATGACTTAAAAACACTCATAAATTAACCTAATATCCAATATAAACGAAGATATCTTGGGCTTGATTTAAACTTAAGTTTATAAGAAAGCAATCATTTATTATTATTTACGTAATATTACGTTTTAGAAACCATCATGATACTATAAAACACAAATAGGACAAGATTACTTTCCCCCCCCCCATTATCCAAACGAGCTTTTCTAATTTCAAGTCTTTTCCTCCTTACTTTAAGTCTCATTTTGGTATATATTTTAAAACATTAATATCATTTGAAGTTAATTCCTTCTTTATTATACTTCTAACATTGTAATTAAAAATTATTTAGAAATTATTATATCTATATTCACACACACATTTATTAGACCTTTTAAATATTAATCAATGTATTAAAGCATTATTTTATTACACATAAAAGTATGTTTTGGCTAATGTACTATTTGCTTGGAATTAAAATTTGATTTTCAAAAAATGTTTCAAATAAGCAATAAAATTTGGCTAATAATCAAATTATAAGCTGACATTTAATAATATATGTTTTTGTTTACATTTTATGCAAATTTTAACAAAAAAGTATTTAGTTCCAAACAACAATATCCTTTTTATGCTAATAGATAAAATTATACTTGAAATATTTGGGTAAAAATAACGAACGCGGCTGAATTTATTGAGTAAGTTCTCATACACCCTTGGTAATGTTATATTTCAAAATACTAAGGCAAATAAATTTATGCGATAAATTTGTGAATTCAAAAGATTTTCAAATTTCTTGAAGATTGTGAAAAACAAATTTTGATTATTTCTAGATAGATAAATATTTATGCATGCTTAAAAAATCAGATTATTTCTTTATTTTGTCGTTAAAGGAAAAAAATATAATAACTAATTTTACTGTTTTAAATTATTTTACAGCAAACCCTACTTTAAAACAAAAATCAGAAATGTGAAGATTTGTTTGTATAAAGGGAAATAAAATAGTAATTAAGTATTAATCATTTTTAAAAGTAGACGTTTTTCATAATAACACTATTATATATATATATATATATATATATATATATATATATATATATATATATATATATATATATATATCTATATATATATATATATATATATATATATATATATATATATATATATAAATATAAATATATATATATATATATATATATATATATATATATATATATATATATATATATTAATATATATATATATATATATATATATATATATATATATATATATATATATATATATATATATATATATATATATATATATATATATATATATATATATATATATATATATATATATATATATATATATATATATATATATATATATATATATATATATATATATATATATATATATATATATAAGTAATTTTTATATATCTATAATTAAAAATATTAATATATGAGGGAGAAAATCCATGAAAACATTATAAACAATGAAACAAACTTTTATAAAGAAGGAATTATTTGTTTTTTTCTGAATTTAATGTCTATGTCTTTTCTTTGACAAGTAAACTAAATATTTTGTTCCGGGAAACATATTAAACATCTTTTTGAAAGGCAAACTTCTCCGGCGTTTCCTAATTTATTGAAGATCACTGGAGGCAGCAGGAAGGTTGTAAATCATAGAAGAAACGACAAAAATACGAAGAGAATTAAAAATAGTGCCGGCTTTGCTTTCTTTTCTGGCACATATTTAAAGGGAAGATCCTGCTCTGCAGGAAAATTTGAAATATTGAGTAAATAGAATTTTATTACGTTTATAAGTTCTGTTTGCATAAAACTATTTTATTAAAATGGCTTTAAACAAGCGCGACATCATGTATTAAAACAAATTATACGTTTATTAAATTTTAAATCTAATACAAAAATATTATATTGAAAACTATATCTGAAGAATTTCAGATATTTTTATTTATTGATTCTGTACAGTCAAATTCTGATATTAAAATATTTGTATCATCATTATATATATATATATATATATATATATATATATATATTTATATTTATATATATATATATATATATATATATATATATATAGATATATATATATATATATATATATATATATATATATATATATATATATATATATATATATATATATATATATATATATATATATATATATATATATATATATATATATATATATATATATATATATATTATATATATATATATATATATATATATATATATATATATATATATATATATATATATATATATATATATATATATATATATATATATATATATATATATATATATATATATATATATATATATATATATATATATATATATATATATATATATATATATATATATATATATATACATATATATATATATATATATATATATATATATATATATATATATATATATATATATATATATATATATATATATATATATATATATATATATAATTAAGAAATTTGACACATAATTCAATAATATTTTATTTCTTATATATTTTATGAAATATTTTATTTTTTATCAAATTAGTTATCTTTGTTATATACATATAAAGCACATGTCCGTTAGCTTGTTACAAATTAATGTAATGCTTAATATTTTTGCGCATTTTGTAAAACAATTTGTATTTCAAATTTATTAACACACCACAAAGTGGTGAAGAGAAAATAAAGTTACTGTGACACACATTAATAAACTGAGAAATTAACTTTTATATTAAAGTTAGTTCGTGACTTACACATATTTTATAATGTTGAAATTGTTCTTGATAATAAAAGAACTGAAAAATAGCATAAAATTCATCATTTTGTCACACATTTAATTTTATTTTCATAAAAAGCATGTTTGTTTTTGAGGAAATTATCTTCATATTTAAAAACATATGTTACACAGAAGGTGTTTAGTATGTAAAATATATTTTTTTGATGTACAAACTGAAAATTACTGGAAATATTTGTTGAAAACTCGTATTTCTGAATTTTTTGATAAAATTAACCAAGGGTTAAATTCTAAAAACAACTTTTCAATAAAATTGTGAAAATTTTATTTCATACTTCACACATTCATTTTGCTTAGCTTAAAACATTTATTATTCATTATTTTGAATAATAAAATATATTTCTACAATGATATATGATTTTAATGTCTGACTAAAAAGTATACAACGATGCATGTTGTTCAAAACTACTTACTAACGAATTTGAATGAAATCGAGTACATAAATGTACTCTATCCTATTGGCACATTAGTGTACTGTCCAAAACGTTACCTGACCAACAATAAGGGCATATTGACAAGAATAATGAGACTTATTCAGAAAATCATGCGTCGGTAAACATCTTATTTTGAATAAAGTTCCTTATCTATGTGAACTCTTAAATGATATGTCATATTTTCATTTCTCGTCTCTCTCACGAAATGAAATGTATCACTAAATGGAAACAGTTATACAAAAGATCTTTTAAGCATGTGACATATTAATTCATGCTTAAAAGATCTTTAGAAATCGTACTTCCATTTAGAGAGGCAGTTTATATATTAATTTATCAACTTAATTTTATTGAAGAAATTTGTGGCAAAAGTTGAAATAATTATTGGTTACTTAATTTATAGGTGAAAACGTGTTCTCTAAATATACAATCCTCAATTAATGAACATTACTCAAGTATAAGGACATATATGAATAACATACGATTTCTTGAATGTTTGTTTAGTATTTTCTTTGATTCCGTAATGCATTGCGTAATTTTTATTATGTATTAGCGCTATTCAGAATACTATGCAATCTTTAGAGATGTAGCATTTTGGTTACAAATGGTATTGCAAAATCCCAGTTTGTTATTAAGGATTTATGAAATAAATTACAGTGTTGACTACGTCTAAAGTAACAGGTGTGTGCTTTGCACTAATTCCACGAAGAATCATGTGAGAGACATAAAATTCAATAACAAGAAATAGTAATTTATCGCATAAGGGTGACAAAAATATGTCTGTGAATAGGTGAAAATACAATGTATACATTTATATTAATACAATGTATTTTAAATTGGAGCACTAATGGAGATTAAACTAGAATGGGCATACTAAATCTTCTTGAGAGACTATCGCCTAAACACACAGTGCATTTCCAATGGAACCCTTTACACGTGGGAGTAGAGGGGAATGAAAAGGCGGATTTCTTGGCCAGATCGGCTTCAGAGAAGGGAGTAAACCAAGGTGGAGAGCTCACACCTAGTGAGATTTCTTCCCTGGCAAAAACGGAACCCTAGAAACTTATGAAAGTCCCTCAGAACCATCCATGTTACTTCGCTAAAATATCGGGTGAGACCTTCAAATTTAGTCCAAGATCTTATCAAATTGCCTTTTACAGCTATCTGAGTAGGCACACGAGAGGAATCAATTTTCAGCAGGGGCAGAGGACATTTCCGGACTGTCTTTGGTGTTCCGTCAACATGGCCTCCCCTGGACATATCTTAACATGTTTAAATTTGAAAAAAGACGATGTTCTTCGGGACCCATTATTTTTTTAGACATTTTAGGTTTTATGGGGCTTGTCTAACCTAGCTAAACAACTTGGGATAAGTAGCAACAACAACAATATATACAGTATGGAATAAGTAATATTTTATTGAACTCAGTGCTGTTATGGGTGATAATCTATCAAACAGTGAAAGAGATGAATATCAAGCAGGTACTTTTTAATATAGGAAACTCACTCTTCTTATATCAGTGTTTGCTTCAGTCATCTTTCCATACTCAGTACCGGACTGTTCCAATTTTATTTAGGTAAGAAGATTCGTTCTTTAATCATTATATATTTTTGATATTGGTTTTTCCGCTGAGTATGCAGTAGTACCACAGAACTTTTCTGCAAGTATGCTAAATTTGAAAACGGATTACATTCTTACAGTAGCAGTTCCAGTTAGAAAATGGATATTTCTGTTGCATTAAAATGGGTAACTAAGTCCATATTTTAAACAATGGCTCACTGGACAAAAATCACAGGAACATCATTAACGTCTGCTTCCTCTATCCATCTAGGAAAAAACCCCGTATGTGGCATATCTTCAAATCAACTGCATTTGAAAATTGCTTGTTTAACTTAAACGAATCTTATTCGTAAATAAGACACTACTTCATAAATGAGATGCCCAATTTTTGTGTTTCATGAATATTCTAAACAGTTTCGCCGATGGTGTATTTTTAAATAGATGTATCCCTCGGGATGGAAAGAGTATAGACCACATTTTTTAATGTATCTGGATACAGTGAATGGCACACTCTTGATGTACATTGATTTTCAGAAATGGCGCTTGATAACTTGCCATTGCTCATAATTAATGTACTGGTTCATTTTGCCTGCTGTATGATATATTGGACATATACTGCTCTCAGTTTACTGAGATAACCCCTACCAACTTTGCTAACAGCTACGCGTATGTCCTTTAGAAGGCTAAACAAACTTGCGAAATTTAAGTTTTTTATGTTTTGCTTATCCCGAATTCCTAGATATTTGATGCGTACTAGATGCGTAGGTCACATTGTGCACATCCTCTAGTTCATCACATGCGAAGACGTCCTGTTGGTTCACTCTAGACATACTTCAGGAGAAAGTAACATACATTTGCAACGAATGTATTTATATAATTAGGTCTCCGTACCTTTTTATTTCAGTTAAAAGTACATTTTTATTCAATACTATGCTTTAAATGCATTTATTTTAATTGTGTTTGTATCATGATAAAATAACTATTAAATAAATAAAAAAAACATCATATATATATATATATATATATATATATTCAGTAATATATCACAAATTTGTACAGATTGTTATTAGATATAAAGATTACTGATGGTAGTAAGGATGAAGATGGACACACTGGAAGCAGAGTGTTTCTTAAAACTGAAACTAAAATTTTTTTTCTAAAACAACTCAATACTGATTTCAATTCAGTCTTTTATGGAGAACGTAGAGCCATTGATATGTCCCTGGACTTTTCCTTGAGCAAACAGTTAAACGGCGAGATTTGTATTCTAGTTGACATTCGTAGCGTTATTCAGTACCTTGATATTGTGGAGGGATATTGTGGACCAGTGTGGAATTTGTGTTTTCAAAATTCTTTAAGCTTTATCTGAGTCCTCCATTATTCATTTTCAATGGATTCCATCAGATGTCGATCTTGAATATAACTATATCGCCAATGGCCTTGTTAAGGATGGATCATCGCAGCCTCTTTCTTCTGCTGATCTGTTGACTTTCCAATAAATCTTCTGTATTAGTAGCGCTCTTGCCAACTCATCTTGGAAAATTCCGCCGTCTCATCCTTGGAACTGTGGCTCTGATCCTGGGGGATCTTTGAGTTTCGACGGTGAAAGACGTGATCACACTGTCTTGTCAAGATCCGGCCATCTTCGGACTCTACGGTTTTCCCAGAGCAAACAAGTCTTTTCAACCTGCACTTTGTGCAATACTAACGAAGCCAGTCCCGAACACCTACTGAACTGCATTGGATTTTCAAAGCGTGAACTTTTGTACAGCCCAGGAGCTGTCCTCGATTATATGAAGACGAAAGATGTCATGGACCTGGTCTGATTCAGACTAGGAGATAAAAAAGAAGATATAAATTAAAAACTTATAACTTTATTTTATCAAAAATTTTTAAGTGAGACGTTTTTTCTAATATTTTATAGAAATGAATCACTTTAATGCAACTCAAAACAACAATAGTTAAATTCACCAACATATAAGTTAAGATTAACTAGTATCTGAGGTCGGCATAGTAATTTTTTTTTAAAATTTCGACTGAAATTATTGAAAGATTTTTGTCTTTCAAAAATGCCAAATTTGCCAAATTTTACTTCGGTATTCTTCAAAACATGTTCTAGACTAAATAGTATGACGAATGCTTATTATCAAGAGATACGTTTGAGATAATTTTAACGTTGACACATCCTCTATGATGTATATTTTAAAGAGAAAAAATCAATTTGCAATTTTATGATATAAATATTTCGTCCATAATTCTATTGATGAGAGCGAATAAGACGAACTCCTTATGAGGAATAATATTGAACATCATTAGTGATCCATTTACATACTGCATACGTCTGATATTAGAAACAAAATTTCATTTTTGTGATTTTTAAATGATGCTGTACAGAATTTTTTCTCATTATTTGCCCATGTTTATTGAGATCTCCTTGAACAAGTAAACATCATTTTTACTTAATTTTGATACTGGCTCATTTCTTTAAAATCGCATGTTAAAAATAATTGTCTTTTGTAGCGTGCGCTTTTCACTTCTTTAGTAATTTTGGTTTTCGAATTCCGAGTTTAATAGCCATAGACAAATATGAGAAATTTACTCTGCTTCTTCCGTGTATAGTAGAAATGATTGCCTAAATGTGTTTATGTTCCAGTCTTTATTCTGAAGCTATAAAAATTATTTTCAACAAAGATATAAATCTTGTATGTATTGAGGTTTTTATAAATGAATGTTGGATAAAACACCTTGGAGGATTGGGTTCTGTGCATCCTATTAAAAGTATCAAACATGTTATACCTCTGGGAACAGGACAACATACGACAAAGTTAAATACATACACAAAGTTGTCTCATTTATAAAGTATACACCCAGCCACTTGGACATACATGGAAATAATGAAGTATAAATTTATAAATAAAGAACGGTATTTGATACAACCTGCAACATTGACTGCCTCCGCTTCAGCAAATGAGCTTATATTGATGCATCACACGCATTTAAAATAATTATTGAAACAATGAACTGTATCATATCGTTTAACTAATTTGCTTTCAAATTTTTAAAACTATACATAGTGTATACTTAGATCAATAAATTTTACTTTTGGGTGTGATGTAGATCTACCTCCTCATGGTACACCAGATAACACTTTGTGGCTAAAGGATCTACAATTGGCATTATGCCTCTTGCTTCTACTCTTCGTTTGTTGCAGTGGAACGCTGGCGGTCTCTCCCAAGCCAAACGAGTGGAGCTTTTGCAGATTTTGCGTGATAAGGAAGTCGATGTCTTTACTATTATAGAGGCTAACTTAGCAGCTGAAGGCCAAAAATTTTTCACTTTCAAGGATACTCTCTTTTTGTAATTACAAAGTTTAGACAAATAGCTAGTGGCATACTAGTCGGTGTCAGGAGGGAATTAATTGCCGATTTCCGCATCATAAAAGCGATGGGGGCCAACACTGACAAAAGTGAAGTAGTTCATCTAGATGTCTGGAAGAGTGGAGCCAATTTTAAAATTTTGTCTATTTATAGCCCTTTCTGTAATTCTCCAGATTTTTCCTATATTAACTACACAAGACATTCAATTTTCTTAAGTGACTTTAATGCTCATTCTCCTATGTGGGGCTACTCTGATACTAATGAAGATGGAAAGAGAGTCCAGGATTTATTTAGCTCAACTACTTTTGAGCTAATATTCAACAAAAAAGACCCCCATACTTATCTACATTACAATGGCAGAGACACCAACCCTGATCTGTAGAAGGTCACAGCAGATCATTGCAATCATACTAAACGTACAATCTTGTCGGATCCTGGATCAGGACACCGACAGGTCCTTGCAGAAATTTAAATACCTAATGCGGACCAAAGACCTTTCACGTTTTCTAAATTCTCTTGGAAATTTAGGAAAGCTAACTGGCCACTTTTCACTAAACTACTAGACCAAGGCCTCAATCCTAATAAGATTGACTTTGCCTAGAATCCCAACAAAGTTTATATAACTTTTAAAGACATAATTATTGCATGTGCTAAAAAGTCTATTCCTAGAGGTAGAAAAAGAAATTCAGATCCTTTTGGACAAATTAACTGACCTTATTGAAAGCCAAACGAGATAGTCTTATGCGAAAGGCGGAGATGACTTCGCGCATTGTGATGTTCAGGTCTGGAGAAGGCAATCCGCAATCTTTAGAAAAGTCGTAATTGCCAGCAAACGATCTTCATTTAAGGAATTTTTTTCTAATATAGACTATCTTACTGATAGTAAAAGAACGTTTAAATACATAGGCAATTTAATAAATGATTCTACTACATGATTCTACTAGTAGAATCATTCACAAAGAATCACAAACCTTCACAGTTGAAGGGAAAAAGTTATTAACGTATTCAGCTGTAGCAAGAGATTTCGTACAGCACTTTTCTGAGGCCCGTCATAAGGATACCGATGCAAATTCCTGGCTGCTTATAACTTTGTAACGAGGCCATCCGAGAACGAAAAAAAATTTAAAGACTCAGAAAGGCTTTCTTCAGGGAGTTTTAAACCTAAAACATTCCCTTTGACTTAAATAAGGAACCTGAATATCTTGTATCACCTCTAAATTAAATAAATTTAAAACAATATTGTTTTAATCTTGATCTGTGTCAAAGTGTCAACAAAAGTAATATGGATCCTACTATTTTGAGAGTCCTGGCTTACGAGGTGTTGAGTAGATACTATCCTGAGCCAGAATGGCTCTGGATCTTAACCGATGGATCCCTCCTATCAAAAGGACCAAATGCTGGTTGCGGAGTTTTCTCCGAAGTCTTTTCCTTTTATTTCCCGGTAGGACGGGGCTATGCCTTTGATGGAGAGATTGCGGCAATTCGATTGGCTTTATCTCAGCTACATTGCCACATAGATCAATTTACAAAAACTGTTGTCCTCTGTGATTCAAAAGCTGCTCTGCTGGATATTGTATCCTCTAATGATCCTTTAACACAGGACATTTTGAACTGCCAACAACATCTGGATAACCTGACATCCCTTGAGAAGACCATTGTCCTCCATTGGATCGTTGCCCATTGAGGAGTCACAGGTAATGAAAATACAGATTAACTTGCAAAGAAGGCGCTTTAATTACGCAGACTTCTACACGCGCTTGCCCTTCTGTTCTATTAAGCATCTTGTCAAAAAAAAACTCTTAAGTCCAGAACTCATGAAGAGCTTACAAACCGCATTGCTCTTAAATCTAGGAAAAATGCCCTCCTAGATCAGCGCAGTAGCTCAAGACATAGAACGGTGGCTGAATTCCGCCTTGCCACCGGGCACGACTGTCTGCGGAAACATCTAAATAGATTTGGTATCGTTCCTTCTCCGGGCTGCACTCTTTGCAACATTGATGAGGTCATGGACGCAGCGCATCTTCCTCGCTGCCTGTACTTCCTAAGACGTCTCTAACTGAGCGCTATTGGGAAACTAGAGACATGTTAGATTAATAGACTCCGTTGCAGTATCTTTTTGTGTTATTGTTTTATCCTTTTTATTTATTTTGCTGTAATTGTCTATAATCTACCATTGAAAATAAATTTTACCTATGACATTATAAGTGATGCATATGGCACACATCTAAATTTAAAAAAAATAAATAAATAGTAAAATTATGAATGTTTTTTATTTTCCGAAATGTAACAGAAAAACACTTTTCCTCAAAACTTTGCAAACTCATGTACTCAGTATTAAATAAATAAGAATGCTAATAATTATTTAACTATTTCCATGAAACTACTTTAAAATATTCTTCAGTAATAGCAGCACTTTTTGTGGCGTAAATAAAGCCTGACTTTATATATTATGATTGAATCTTAAATGTTTCCCCTTCCTACACATTTTTCAAACTTGAGAAAAGCCAAAAAAAAGCTATTAAGAACAAAAATTATAAATAAATAATATGGCCTCAAAATGTCAGTCTAGTTATTTTTCAAAAATGTTTAAAAAAACAATGCGATATATCATCACACTCATAGACACGCATACAGATTAATTTAGCCTTTCAAAAAATAATATATATCAGTTATTAAACATTTTTATAGCATGTGTATGGTTCCGATCATTTTATATGTTATATAGTTTAAGTCTTTAAAACTGACAGTGATAAAATGTCGGAATCATATTTTTCATAGAAGTACTATTTTCGTATTGCACTTATCTTATTTTTTTCTTTTACCTATATATCTCAACTGTCAAAGATTAAAATGATTTATACCAAAACGAAACTTTTTTGCGTGAATTAATACTTTTTATTTTTGTGTTTCCTTCCATATATCTGGATGTTTCCATTTTTCTCACAAAGAGGAAATCTTCATTAAGATGTTAAGTAAAGCATTCTATCAACTCTTTACATTTAACTTCATCTGCCAGTTTCGAAAAAAAAACCTTAAGAAAAAATATGATGTTTTATAGAATTATATTAAGCTTAATTTTAAACCAAAAAGGAAATTAATTTGTTGATGGAAAATGTAATTAAAAGATATTGTGTTTACTTAAAAAAAAACATTGAATAGATATCTTAATTATGTTGAAGATTTTACTTTTATAAGAAAGCTAAGTTAGTAGTTTATCAAAATCATATTTCTAAAGTAAAACATTAATATAATTTACTTCTAAAATATAAAACTGTGTTCTTGTATTTTAAATTATATTGACAAATATATATATATATATATATATATATATATATATATATATATATATATATATATATATATATATATATATATATATATATATATATGTATATATAATATATATATATATATATATATATATAATATATATATATATATATATATATATATATATATATATATATATATATATATATATATATATATATATATATATATATATATATATATATATGTATATATATATATATTTCTTTTATATTATATAGATATATTCTTTTCTGACATTATAATTTAAGACACAATAACACAGTTTTATATTTTAGAAGTAAGTTATATTAGTGTTTATTAGTGTTTAAAAATTTAGAAATATGATTTTGATAAATTACTAACTTAGCTTATATATATATATATATATATATATATATATATATATATATATATATATATATATATATATATATATATATATATATATATATATATATATATATATATATATATATATATATATATATATATATAAAAGGGGATGATGGTTGCTTAAGTAACGGGTAAAAAATATACGCATTTTTATATCAAAAATATAAAAATATACGCATTTTTAGATCTACTTGCTTAACTGAGAAATATTGAACACAGAGTTTTGAGAACAAAGCACAAAATTTCATCGAATTTTTAAGGAAATAAGCCTTTATGTTTACGATTTATTTTTTTTAATTAAATGTAATAAAATTAAAACAAAATCAAACTATTGGTACCTCTGCCAAAATATTTGCTTTATAAATTTTATAAAATAAGTTATCTGACATATGGACTAAGAAATGTGATGTCGATTAAAAATTCTGATGTACAGTTAAAAAAAAATAGTTAAATATAAATTGCTAAACATCAATCATTTCGTTGAAAAAATGAGTATTAGTAAGTATTGGGAAAGTAGATAAAGCATTTTTAGGCAAACATTATGTGGCAGTTGTTTTATATATTACTCTTAATTGTCTCACATCCTTTCTAGCCGAAATTTGATATTTCAGATGATTAATGAAATGCAGTTAATTACAAGAATGCTATTTCTTGATGTTCAAAGATATTGATGATTATAATTTAATTGAAAATATATTTAAAAAAATCTTATAAACTTAAAATTGAAAATAAACGCTTGTAAGCATTTAATTGTTGTAACAACTTCTATAACTAGAATAAAGTCATATTAATACTACCTTAACGAAGTCATTGACATTATCTTCAGGGCAAAATATTTGTATTGGGTGATCAGTTAATTTAATAGATTCCAATGAAACACATTATGTTTGTAGTATTCTCGAAAGTTATTCGATTAAATGTATTCATTAATATTTATTACGTTTAAGAGCAATTTATTATATAATTATATAAAAAAATTACACACACACACATTTAATAACACAAAATATAATTTTTTTATTTATCTGAGATATGTTTTTGACTACATTACATTTTTGTATTAGTTGCATTACTGATAAGGTAAATTACAAAATGTAATCATAAAGTTAGAAAAGTAACCTGCTGGCTAATTAGTTTTAAGAATGTGTAGAATATTAAAACTTCTTACATACGTTTTATTTTTTCTGCTTATTTTGCATTTTTATACTTTGTATATTTTGGTTTAATTCCATAAATTAATAAAAATAAATTTGAGAATTATCATTATTTTTGTTATTTTTGTTTCTGTATTATTAACAGATTTATTTTTATCTTTTGTTAGGGAAAGAATATTTGATCAAGATCTATATTAGAAAATATGGCACAAATTCCGTTTAATCCCAGATACCAAATTCTGAGTCTGGTGACTTTTTTGGCGGATTTTCTTGTTTATCTAGAAATATTAATTTAATTATATCATGCAGATTGAGATTTATAAGTTTTATGTAGAAAAGTTTATTTTGGCAACCCTAGAGCTAATGTCATTTCTAGACGACATAATACGTCGTCTTGGCAACATTTCTTTGTCGAAAAATAAAAATTTAGAATTTGGACCCTAGATTATACGGCTTCTATGCAAAAATATTTGATAAATATTAACTGAGATATTTATCCAATGCTAATTTTATGAAAGTAATCCTTCTTAGGAGAATTATTTTTTATTTATTTTTTCAGCAATTTTAAAGTATAGTTCAGTCTAAAACGATACGAAATATTTTCATGCTGTGCAATATATATATATATATATATATATAAACACATATAATTTAAATTGTTATAAACGGTTAAATTAATTACAATATTATGTGTTTATAGATATCCAATTGGTAGAGGAATTGTTGCTCTTTAAACGTGAATTTAGAAATCCATGGGTACATCTCTTATTTAAAACTTAAAAAATGTAATATATTTTCTGCACTGATGCCGTATAATCTGGTATCCACAATTCTAAATTTTTCTTTTTAGGTAACAAAGAAATGTTGCCAAGATGACGTAAGTACTAGGGTTACCAAGATAGAATATTTTTAATAATTCTCATAGGTCTTAGCATCACCAAATACATAAGAAGATCCGCGAAAAAATCGCCAAACTCAGAATTTGAAATCCTGGATTATACGGCAGCTGTTCCAATATTTTTCTATAATCTTTATTACAAATTTTAATACACAATTTATTATCTGATTAAAAGGAAAATATAGTTATAAATTGCAACTTACATTATTTAAAGAGCAGTTAATTTCTCATGAAAGTCTTATAATTCAAATGATATGTCACAGTACTATTATTATGTAGCTGACGTGAGTTTTAATCACAATATAATATTAGGTAATTTTAAAATAATGAAGTTACATAAATAATTCAGTATTATGAATGTACATATTTTGATAAGACAAATTTCAAAATAATTGTTACAAACATGCTTAGAAAGAAGTGCACAGAATTTTCTTTTTTACTTATGTAAAATTAATACGTTTTACATGAATATTTTTCATTGTTTAAAAAAAGTATTATGATATATTAAATTTCATCTTTTAGAAAATTTTCTTTAAACTTCATTTTATCACCATTTATGCACTGAAACTATTAATTTGAAAGTGCATTTTTGAACTTTGTGTGTATTGAAGAATAAGAATTATTTTTAAAATAAAATTAAGTTTGACTGCTATAATTTTGTGATGCATTGTTTAATGATGTTCTCACAATAAATCATGATTTATGTTCACATATCCTCGTAATATTTTATCCAGATACACAAATAAATAGCTTATAGAAATTCAATGAATACTTATATTTTAGCAAGCTAGGCATTATTATTATTAAATTTTATAGTTTATTTTTATTCAAATACTAGAAATTATTTTAAAAGTAAATTTAGAATATAAAAAATTATCTTTTACACTATACAACTTTAATATTTATAGTTCTTTTATAGATTTCTTATGTAAACAAATTCCAATTTATAGCTAAAATTTGAGAGCATAATACATTCAAATTAGTTATTTTTTGGTAAGTTTAAGAATTATTATAAAAAACACACACATATACTTTCTTTTTATAAAAATTAGTGCTTCATTTGCAAAATCATGCAACCATAAATCAAAAAGATCAGAAAAATATATTACTTACATATGTTTCTTGTGATAATTCTTATAAGTGGAATTCGTTCTAAATATTTTTTTATATTTTACTTATAGCTTAAAAACAAAAAATTCAGAAAGTGAAAATTCAAAGCATTATTATATTATTGAAAGTAATATTTTTTTATTCATGATGATGCTGAAATTCAGAAATGATCTTAATTTTTTTATTTATATTTAAAAATAAATTTGTAATTTTTTTAACATTTTTTAAATTTAAAGGTCTATTTTTCATTCATTTGGCTCACCTTCTGAGTTATTACTCTAGAAAAAAATTTCTCCACTTAGTGGAAAATTTCACACTTGGTTTCACACATTTCACACATTTATGTTTTTCT
The DNA here is from genome assembly GCA_030067965.1 of Latrodectus elegans. Taxonomy (NCBI): domain Eukaryota; kingdom Metazoa; phylum Arthropoda; class Arachnida; order Araneae; family Theridiidae; genus Latrodectus; species Latrodectus elegans. Next base: position 4,938,387 of record CM057818.1, read on the forward strand.
TGTAACACTCTCGGAAGATTAAAAACAGAATAACAGACAATAAATTTATAATTCTAAATATTCAATATCGATAACGACTTTATATTGCAATTTTTAAATCTCCAGTGAAAAATTTTAATGCAGAATATGTAAATATTTTTTGCGTAAGAATTATTTTGCACTGAGTATGAATAAATAACTAAAAATATTTTTCTCTTCTGGGAAGACGTTCTATTTGAAATACATTGAAATTTGCAAGAGTATTTTAATGGTTTGAGGTACCGTATACTTTACTCATGAAAATGACATTTTTTAAATTTTTTTTATATGATTATAAACTGGAGATGTATTTGGTAACATTCCACATAAAAGAGAGAGAGAAAAAAAACTTAATTTTTATTTCCACAAATTATAAAATGAAATTTGCAGAAAAGAATATATATTAAAATGTGGAGTTTATTCTCAAAATACTGTAAATTTTATGTTACATTTAAAATGATTAATAATAAATACAGAGAAATATAGTTTAAAACTTCGAGTATAATTCTCAAAATCCCAATGTCGTAAAATTTCATAATGTGCCACATATTAATAGAAAAATTGAGAAAAAGGAAAATGATATTCAATAAAAAATTGTATTTTATTATTTTACTTTAAATTATGGTTGTTGTTTTTCTGAATGTATAATTTTGGTTTGTAATGTTATTTCCTTTTCCACTTTGAAAGAGAGAACACCATTCCCTTTGTATACCAGTTTTCCTAATCCGGTCACATGAAATCATAAAAGATAGCAACGCTTCCTTCAAGCTAGAAATATTTAGTTTGGCATCTTCCCATGAGATGAAGGATTTGGCAATTTGTCGTAATGCCGCTACTGTATGCCATGGCTCTTTTGTTTAGTTGAAGCAATTAGGGTTTCCCAAAGCAAATTTTCAACTATATTCCCTGCGTGAATACTGAGATATACAAGTTATGACTTAAAATTACAACCCTTTTCTGCTGAAACTCAGGATTTAATACAATTATTTTCTGAGAGAGAAAGTTTTGGCTCATTTAATGTTATACATTGTATATTTTTCAGGAAATAAATGTTTAATTACTAATACACAAATATTTAGTTTTTGTTGCATGAATATTTATAATAATCTATAAAATTAATTTAGTATTAAATTTCAATATTTAAATAAATAATCATCATATTGTTATGCATTTGTAACAGGATATTTTATAAAAAATTATTGCATGCAAAATGGAATTTAGGTAACAGAAAAGAAGTAAATTGTTAAAAATAATATGAAACGTATGCAGTAAATACAAAAAAAAATTGATAAACTTAATTAAAAAAGCAAATATACGAATAAAGTGAATTATCCATCTATGGAGAAAAATAATAAATGTTTAAATGTATATAAAATGTTTTTATCAGTGCTCTGCATAAAAGTTAATAAATAATTTCATTCTAGTTGTTGTTGTTCTTGCTTATGATACTTGGACAATGCAAGCTCAGCAGCTAACGGCTATGAAAAATTAAGTCAGATAAGATGTGTCTTTCGTTTTAAACAGAACATTACGAAGGTAAAAGTACGCCTTTGCTTCATTCTATTAAAAGTTTCAACTAAATTGTATTAACTAATGATTGTTCATAATCAGAAACAAATTACTGTATGTTTAATAGTGTTTCTAAGTTCCATTATGGTGTGTACCGATAATTGTTTTCAATTTGCAATGCAATTTCCAATGGCAGATTATAGACAGTTACAGAAAAATAAATAAAATGGATAGAACAGTAACACAAAAAACACTGCAACAGAGTTTATTAATCTAATATGCCTCTAGCTTCCCAATAGCACTCAGTTAGAGACGTCTTACAAAGTGCAGGGCAGCGAGGAAGATGTGGTGCGTCCATGACCTCACCAATGTTGTAAAGAGTGCAGGCCAGAGAAGGAATGATACCAAATCTATTTAGATGTTTCCGCAGACAATCATGCCCGGTGGCAAGGCGTAATTCAGCCACCGCTCTAAGTCTTGGGTTATTGCGCAGATCTAGGAGGGCATTCTTCCAGGATTTAAGAGCAATGCAGTTAGTAAGCTCTTCCTGAGTTCTGGACTTAAGAGTTCTTTTAACAAGATGCTTAATAGAACAGAAGAGTGCATAGCGCGTGTAGAAGTACTGAGATTACTAAGCAATATAAATTTGAGTGATTTAACTTGAATAGATTATTCATATTTGCCTCTATATCTCTGAACAATTGGAATAAGAATTTCCATATTTCATGAATTCTATCTTTTTTAAAAATCTATTGAAATATTTATAAATTTATCCCACTATGTTAAAAAGTTTGTAAAGATACTCTTTTGAAACTATGTGCAAACTGAGTTTTACATATATCAATTCAAAGTAAAACATGTTTTTAGCACACATACCGCGAAATTTCCACAAAAAGACTTATCTACATCTCAAAGACACTGGATTTAAAAAATAAAATCGAGTAAACCTAGAACACTGAACTCTACCATAAAACTTTAATAATTAGTAAGTAAATTCAATAAATAATCAGCAAATAAAATACAAAAAATATGCATGAAATCAAAATCTACCTAAGTAGTTACAAAGAATGCTAAGCATCAAAGCTGCCGATAAATTTTGATTAATTTTTCAAGAATTGAATACCAAAGCTAGGAATGCTGAAACTGAAGATTAAAAATTGAATACCGAAACTGAGAATGCTGATAAACATAAATATATAGTAAATATTTGAGAATCATATGTGCGACAATCTATTTCGTAATTATATCAGCCGTGTATATCGGTTTAATATAGGCAACTTTCTTATGTGGTTCAGTTTTGAAATTGTAAACAATAAATTATTCTTTGCCAATATCTGATAAACTGATCCAAATTACAGATATATCGCTTGAAAAGAGTTTGATCATAAATATTTGAAATTCTTTACAAAAAACCAAATAATTTATTATATTCTTCCCGTCTAAGTATACCATACTTGTATAATATTATAAATGGCTTATTTTAAATAAACATAACTGACATTATAATTAGCAGCATTACACAGCATTAGATTTAATGTAATGCAACTAGGGATAATCTAATCTGATATGATGATAACTTTATTACACAAAAAAGACACATTTATAAATATATAGTTATTTGAAATTTTATGTCAACCTATATTTAAAGCATCATATTTTTTAAACATTTTTGTTGTTTTATATCTTATAATATATTCTGTAGTGCATTTCAGTTGCTTTACTAAATTTTAAAGGATACCAATCTTTCCCATTTAATAGTATTATTTATTTGTTCATATAAATAATATAAATTTGAATAAATAAAATTATATAAATAATGTACTATATAAATTTATTTAATTTGCTTATATAAGTAAAATAAATCCTTTGAAAACAAAATATAAGCAGTTTAAATTCACTTAGTCAATGAGAGGACTTAGTGAATGAAAAGAAATAATTCTCACTGAGACCAAAACTAAATTTAAATACAATGATTTGTCAACTGATACATACGTTACGTGAAACTGAGAAAAGCATTGTCTTGTAGCATGATAGTGGCTGTCACTTTTGATTTCATACTATCAATATTTAATTAATGTTTTCACATAAATAATGTAATATCTCTTCAGGCAGTCCAGATTTAGAGTCAAATATCTACCATATGTTATAAGATATTAAGAATCTTGTTTCTAGTCACACATTGACGTTTACCTTTATATTTGATAAGAAAGACAGTTAACCATCTTAAGCTTGTAATTTTAAAATCGACAGACAACTGTTTATAAGGAAGTTTTACTGTGGATTTAATGGATTCACACTAAAACATCCTTATAATTACTTATATTGATTGAATATGTGATTAAATAAATATCTTTCATATTAATAAATATGATAAGATAAGAGAAAATTATTTTAAATTTCGAAAAGACACTTAAATTAAAAAAGACTTAACTAAAATTAAAAAAGAACCTGTCCTTAAATTGCTATTGTCTAACTTGGTCCTCCCCTCTCATTTTGTATACGCACACAAACATATAATAATTAAAAATTCCGCATTTTTTCCAATTTATTTCCCTTTATTCATATTAATTTATACTAATATATTCCATTTATTCTTGCCTATCTTTCAAAATTATTAAAAATTAAATATTTTACTAGAGTAAAAAATTAAAAAAAAATCCGATTAACTTAGTGCATTAAAAAACAATATTATACTTTTTGTCTTTTAATATTATAAGAAGTTTGGTTTTAATTTAAATTGAAAGAATAAAAACTGCTTTTAATTTTAATTTACATGATTGTTAAAAAAACATATTAATATTTCAAAATACATTTACAAAGAAGAATAAAAACGTAATAATTGAATTTACATAAAATTAAGCAACAATTTTAAGCTTACTTTAAAACCGCCTTCATTTTCTAATATCCTCATTGGAATTATTAATGTCTTATTTTCATTAATTCATCAGAATTTTTTATTAAAAATTATGTGCGAAGTTGTTAAACAAATGTAGTTGACAACAATTTTTCCTTCATATTTAATTATTTTAGCGATGTTACAATAACAATTATCTATGTGCTTATGAAAATCTTTTGCAAAATTTGATAAATGACATTTTTAATATTTTAAAATGACTGCCTTAAAAAATTCGCTAGAAGATTTCTTTCCTTTCATATTATTTTTACATTAAAATGCTCACATCGATTAATCATTTTGTAATAAAGAAAATTCTTAAAGAATTGAATTACTTAATTCTATTTTCTGAAGTTTATTCGCATATCCATATTTTCTAGAAAAAACAAATAAATTATTAATAAAGTCTAAAAGTTTTTATACATAAATATAATTTATGAGTTTGAAAAAATCATAAAAAATCAAGATATTTGAAATACATACAGACAAAAACTTAATATGCAGACATAACTCTATTCACTAAAAACTAATTATTTCGTTCTATATATACCTTTTTCTGTCTAATATTTATACAATGATGAATAATCATGCGCATTCCTTGTTTAGTAACTTTTTATTGATTACAAGCAAAAAGGAATGATCCACTAATATTTCAGTTTAAAAGTCTTGGATCAATAAATCTATCTAAATATAGATTTAAATAATCCGTTATTTAATAATAAATTTCATAAAATGAAATTTGGCAGCTTGCATTTCAATCTTTATTTCAAACATATTACGATAATACATTTGAAAAGAAAAAATGGAAATACAGAAAAATGTTATTTTAAATTAGCACAGATATGCCACTGATATATTTGTATTTTATAATTTTAAATATTTTATTTATTGGGATATATGTTATATACTTTAAAAATTTAATGATTCTTAGAAAAAAAAATTACAAAATTACATTAGTAAGTTTATTATCTTATTTATTGGTTAAATAGTACTTTTGAGAATAAGACATAACAACAAAATAGTTTAAGGTAAAATGTGTATATATATATATATATATATATATATATATATATATATATATATATATATATATATATATATATATATATATATATATATATATATATATATATATATATATATATGTATATATATATATATATCTGGGATAAACTTCAGAAGTTTTTGTCAGTAATTTATATTTTAAATCAATACAATATTTAAAAAAACCCAAAAATGTTGAAAAAATGAAGTACTATGTTATGGTAAAAAATCATTGTAACATTCTGTTAATTATAATATTTAGTTTAATAATTATTAAATTAAATTAAATAATCAATGAGTTAAATAAATATAAACTTATGATACAAAATATAATCTTAAATTATAATATTCATGTTTATAAAACTACAGTTACAATTTTTTTTTTTAATTTAAGAAAAATAAATAAAATTAAGTATTACAAAATATTTTAAATTCACTCACATTATAAAATGTTATGCATCAATATGTATCGATGAAATTATGTTTTAATGTGCTCAAGTATTACTAAATTCACTTCAACTTTTTAGATATAGAAAAGAAAGTGTTAGCTTTTTGTTTAATTAAGTTCAGCGTGAATATATTAGATTGTTTAATCGAAATCAAAATTTTCTGCCAAAATAAATACGTGGGTGGAAACGTCTCAAAATAAATAACACCTTATTAGAGTTAAAAGAGCATCACGGGTCTTTTCAGAAAGAGTTTCATCAGTCACGCCGTAAAAAATTCTGACATTCCCCTTAGGACACTCCTTTTAAAGAAAAAGTGTCTGACTTTTTAATGGTAGATTCCTACAATTCAAAAATTATTTTCCCGAGATAAAGTATACAGGAAAAGCAAAGCAAAGGATACTTACCAATAACTTACTTAATATATATATATATATATATATATATATATATATATCTAATGTATATGTATATATATATATATATATATATATATATATATATATATATATATATATATATATATATATATATATATATATATATATATATATATATATATATATATATATATATATATATATATATATATATATATATATACATTAGATTCGATTAGATTAATTGTTAGATTTAAAATCTTGTAGAATTTTTATGAAGCAATTTATTTCATGTAAGTGAATTTTTATATTGATTCATGCATAGTGCTTCATAAACTCATTTGCTTTTTTAAAAACCTAAGGCATTATTTTAACAAAAGAAATCTCTATTATTCAAATTTTTTTGTAGTTTACTTAAATATGTCTTTGATTTCGCGTACTTAAATATTTTTGGATGTAGGTTTTTATTTAATATGATAAGTTTAATTAATTTATAATTGTTTATGTATTATCCGTTTTTGACATAAGCGGTAAGATAGAAATTATGATGAGTTGTAAAATATTAATTATTATAAATTATAGCTATTAATATTGATTTATTATCATTTTTATGATATAGTGCCTGATGTAATAATGTAAGATGTAGCAATGAAAATTGAACTACTGTGAAAACAGATAAAATTATTTATATTTTTATTATCTTCTTTTATTGTTAGCAATAAATAAAGTATTGTAAGAATATATTTATTTTTAAAAATAATATTAGTTTTTAGAATAATATTTTGAAATTTTTACATAAATAATTTTTCTTATATTAAAGAAATCATTTTGCTAATTCTATTCAATAATGATTTGAAATTATAAAATAAAAAATTTATTTAGCGAAAATATTAAAGATATGTGTTATTATCTCGAAAATATTAAAGATATGTAGCAAAAATATTGCACTGAAATACTAGTTTAATACTTAAATTCAATGTATTTTCTTCTTTTAGGATTAGTAAACATTTCAAATTTATCACATATTCTACTGGTATTCATTGGTGCTTATTAATAATCACGGCTTTCATATTCATACTTCTGATCAAAACAAATTTAGTACTTTCAATAGCATGTTACTTTGATGAATTTGAGCTTCTATAACGTAAGAGAATGAATTACAATATTAAATAACAAAATGTCATCGAAATTACATATCTTAAGTTTAATTATATAGAAGATACCTATTTAAAATTCTATGTTGTAATCAAATGACTCAACTTACTTAAAACTATAAAAGTATTTTGTTCAAGTTGTTAAAGATTATATGGTGACATTTTAGAAATGCATTCTCATATTTAAGGATTATCTTGAATGCTGAAACTATTTCACTTATTAATGTTGTTATCTGACTTTTTTTAATTAATCTGAAAATATTTCACATTATATTGCAAAATATCGGTATTTTTTCCCTAAAATATTAAATCTTAGTTATAAAACTTTATTTAATGTGTTAACGATAAGGTTTTTTTAAATGACATTTTTTACACAATTATTGAAGAATTTATTATCCTACCTTTAGTGTTTGCTGAAATTCAATTCAATGTTTTTAATTTTTGATTAAAATATGCTTTTAAAATAATAATTGATAACTTTAAAATCGTTTTTCTTCAAAAAACATTTTCAGTTGTATTTTATTTGAACATAAAATAGTTTTAATGATTTCAATTTTTAAGCATTATAAGTTCATAGATTAATTTTTGTTACTTAGTGTTCTAAGAATCAAGCCTGTTGTTTTAACATACTATCTTAAACGAAAAAAGAAATGTATCTTGCAATTCATGAAGATTTTAAGATAGTTGAGCTGATTATGAATTATTATGTAAAATGAGCAGACCAGATTTTTTACAACAACTTTCTAGTTGAGAAAATCATAATAATAAGTCTCACTTGTCAAGTGATACTCCGAGTATGAATCTGTACTTAGAGAAAATAACGTGTTATCACAGTTACTTTTCACTTTGAAATATTCATGTCAGCTGCTTCATTTTGAAATACCAAATGCATGCAATCGTAAAAATAAACAACATTTTCTTCTGATACAGGGTCTAATTATCTTGGCATCTTCCCATGATAGAAAGGACGGAGTAATTTGTCGCCAAATCTCCAATGCGAGTCATGCCTCTTTCCAGTAGTTGGGGGAATTACAGTGCCTCGGAGCATATTTTCAATCCCTCTTAACATTAATATTGAAGACTTCAAGCAATGCTTTTAGATAACAATATTTCAAAGTATTTCTAAAGAGATATCATAACATGAAGTAATTACTTTCCGGTAGAATAAAGAATTTTGATTACATAGTAAAGTTAATATATGTAGTGATGTTTATAGAAAGGGAAAAGCTAAATCTAATTTGAACAAGTTGTCAAATTTTTTTTATTTATTTTGATATTTTGTTTTCTCATGTTTTCAAATGCGCCGCTAGGGAAAAAATCATATTTATGTTACTTTAGCATAATTATTTTTTTAAATTTCCAGTCATTATAATTTCATATTAAATTTAAATTAGTCTACTTGATTAAATTTATTAAAAAATTTAGTATTAGTGGCATTTTACTTCATAATGTAAAAACAAATTAAGTAAATACAAAATTTGAAAAATATTTTACATTAAACAAAATGAGGATTAATTATTGAGAATTTGATTTAGATTTTATGTTTCTATATTTGATGGATTTTAGAGTTTTAGATTTTATACTAACTATTAAGATTTTGTATTTCATATTTCCAATGAAATGTTAGCACATTTGAAAAATGTTATAAACATATGTGTTAGAATGAAATAAATGGAAAATATGCTAGCAGAGAGGCTATTGTTTAACTAATATAATATTTTTAAGGCTCTTTAACATTTTTAGAATGAATGAATACTACAAAATATTACTTTCATCCATTGATACCTTGTCTAATCTTATATTTGAACTATTTATTTAATAAATTAAAATTACTCTGTATTGCTTTTATCTTTATTAATAGTATTAAGGTCACTTATATCGGGAATCTGTATTTCTGTGTGTAGAAGTTGAGAAATCGCTAAAACTTTTCTCAGGAGCTAATGTTTACTTATTTTTTCGATCTTACATCTGGATATAAAAAGTTTTAAACAAAATACAATGATGTGATTTGTTTTACACTTGTTTTTATTTTTTCTGTTATCATGAGTCTACATTAACATCAAAAAATGAAACTAATCAACGTGAATTTTACTTTTTTCATTTCAATGTATAAGTATAAGAAATTATATTTAATTAAAATGCATGTCCTTGTTTAAGAGTAATAATTGAAGCTAAATAGCCTTTAAATGAACTCTTAGGTAATAAACTTTTCTTTTAGTATAATTGTGTAGTTAATAGTACTTCTATTATGTCATATTGATTTAAATAATTGTTACACTAACAAATCAATTCAATTTTTAAACAAATATGCTAAAAATCCAAATAAATTTAATTGACTATATTTAAAATATTATACTACTTACTATAGTACACTAGAAAATCTTTGAATTTTGTATGACACCAATTCTTAATAAACTAATTTGATAATGGCATAGAATATTTAAAAAATATTTTAAATATCTCATTGCTATTCGATTTGCCTTAAATATTCATAAAGTGGTGCTTTTAAATAGTAAATTTATCATAAATATGCAGAAAAATGTAAATTCATAAATGGTATATCGGATTAAAATTGTTTACTTATTCAAATTAATAGCATTTTATAAATATTCCGTTATTTTAAACTTGCTCATAAAAATTTTCAGGTTATCTTCAGCACTTTTATTTTATGAGTCTTGAGATTTTTCAGACGATTTTCTGTGATCTGTTTCCATTATAATAAAATTAATTTTCTTTATTTACTGAATATCTTCACTATCAATAATATTAATGAAAAATCATTCTAATTCCATATTGACCGAGATTTTTACTGAACTAATGCTGCATAACTTAATAAAATACTTTTATTTTAAAATATGTTTAATCATATGAATCTCTGAAACAAATAATCTTAGAAAATGTTTTATAAAATTATATTGAATGTTTTGACAAATGCATGCTTATAACAGAAAATAAATAAAAAATTGTATTATTATAAAAAAATATGTTTATTTATTATATAGAAAAATAATATATTTATTTTTAATAAGAATACTTAAAACGTAATTTTAAACATTTCTTTGGTGTCATTAACTTGAGGATTTAATTTAGGTCTTAAGTATCAAACTCAAATAAAATGCTATAGAAATTCTTTAACACAAAGCTCAAAAACAAACTTATTATCTATTTTATAATTGAATTAATCTGCTTCTTTTTAAATGAGTTTTTTTGCCGAAGTTCAACTTTAGAAGTTTTTTTGTAGTATTTATTGAGATGCAAAACTTAGCAAACTTTAGAGCAATATAAATAAATTCTCTCCAAGTTGTAATATTAATGTTAGCAAGTTATAGACCTTTGACATATTTTATAGATATAAATAAAAGTGTTAAAAATAAATTTTTTAAATTCCTATTTTTTTGGTTACATAATATACATTCTAAAATGTTTTATTTTATAAATTCCAGTAATAACTTTATGTATCTTTAAATAAAATTCAAGTTTCTTAATAATTTACCATATTATTAGTATTCCAATAACATACACTAAGAATAAAATATTATATTTTATGAACAAACGTGCACTAAAATGTACATTAAGAAAATGTATCGATAGTGTAGAGAATCAGTATATATTGTATAAATGACTCTTTTTAAGTCAATATAATCTCTCATATTATAATAATAAATACAAATTATTGATGCATTTAAAATTAGCCACATATTTCAGAAAACAGTTGATTACATAAAATGAGTTGATATTCATTTACAGTTTTATCTGTCATCTATTTATGGGAAGAGTAAATGTCATTTCTTATAATTTTAATTTTATGGAGAAATGTTTCTATAATAACTATAACAAATTTCAATAGTTACTAAATGCATTTGTGAAATCAACACACTTCATAGTGAGCTCATAAACGAAATTTCATTTGCTTCGATGTATTTCTCACCACATATATATATAAATATAAATATATATATATATATATATATATATATATATATATATATATATATATATATATATATATATATATATATATATATATATATATATATATATATATATATATATATATATATATATATATATATATATTCATATATAGCAATTTCATAAAATTTAAATTTTCTGGTTTTATATCATTTTAACATAAAAATTATTTTCAAAGAAGTTAAGTTTTACTTACTGTCTATACATAATTTTGTCTTCTTACTTTTATATTGCCTATTTGTTTTCTTTAATTTGGTATTTCCTTATTTGTATATGGCATATTTGCTTTTTTTAAATTTTAAACATTACCAACGAATAAATTCATAACTAAATTAGATCTTCAAAATTGAACTTAAATGATCTATTTGGATTTATGACTTAGTTAATAAATTATTTTTTTACATAAATTTATTAATTTGAAAACTATCTATTTATTCTTTTAACAAACTAATTTATAGAAATAATGAAAGAAAAATTACCAGCCTAAGAAAAAGTAATGTCATTAAATTGAATTTAAAAAATTGAATTAAAGTATGTCTTCTAAAATGATATTTTAAGAACTGTAGAAGCTAAAATAAATAATTATAAGAAGAAAGAAATTCTAAAAAATATGTGAGCAAAATTTAATTTAAAAAAAATTTGGCTTATTTTTACAAAGAGTCAATGTTGTAACGTGACAAACGAGGCTAGATTTATATTACAGCATACATGTGAATATTTAAAATTACCAATAAAGATAATATTTCCAAGTCAACCGATGGTTGAGTGGTTAGCACTCATGATTACTTACTGGGGGAGTTCAAATCCAGTTTCGGCATAGGTGCTACTTTCTTTCTCTGTGTTTGTTTCCCTATCCTTTTTTTGTGATGATGCATGTATGTGGCCCACCCTATAAGCAGTTTTGTGGTGATATTGCACCAGCTACGCTACACGCCTCCAGGATTTTTTTCAGAGATGCCCGCTGGGTCACGACAAATGATTAGCAGTTTCTAGCCTTGTTGTGGCAAAAGGTTCGTCACCGAATATCACGTTCGTCACCACCTATCGCAATATATATATATATATATATATATATATATATATATATATATATATATATATATATATATATATATATATATATATATATAATATGCACATACAATTTAACTATTTTATAAAGAATATATATTTAATTCTTATTTAAAATTCCATAAATGCTTAAGCAGAGATTTTATAGTATAAATGTAAGGAAAATAAAAGTACCAAATTCTGATTTCTCCAATGCCACTATTGAAACACATAATGTTTTTGTTGCATGATTGCAGGTAGAGTAAGTCATGTAAAAACGCTGTTTATAAAGTGAGGTCCTAGTATCGCTTAGGATAAATATTTTAGATGATTGTCAATTCTTGATCATTTTACTTCTTGTGCATGCAAGAATTATGTAACGATTAACTATGAAAAATACAAAATTTAAACTATCATAACTTGGATATTTTAAATTTAGTTCAAATTCTGTGTATCCTAATTTCGGTATATTTCTATTAACATAATGATATAAATCATTTAGGGGACTTTTTTTTAAAATAAATGTTAATTATTCCTAAGTTTAAAAAAATATCTTAAAAATAATTAATTAAAAACAAAAACATTTCATACATTTAATAGTTATTTATTCCTATTTCAATAAGTCTCTTAAACAAATATGTAGTTTTGAGTTTCAAAGTAAATAATTACTTTATTAGATTAAAATTTGCGTGAGAAAAAATAGTAGATTTTCAGGAATTTTTGGATAAATTTGTTATTTCTTTAAAAAGAACTGATATTCAGATTAACTATATGTTTAATTGATAAGAGAAACCTATATGATGTTCTAAAATATGATAATATTCTTTATTCTTAAAGGAATTTACCTTAACACCCAAAATCATGTACTGTTAATATATTATATTATAAAACCATTCAATATATATATAATTTTTTTTACAATAAAGTACCTGATAAGAGTAGTATTTTTGATAAAATTATAAAAAAATTACATTAATCATCTTATCTTCAACTCATATTTTTTCTTCAAAATTATATTTTTCATGTTAACAATTTGAAGAAAAAACTTAAACTGATTTTTTTAAATTTATTTAAGATTTTTTTAGAGTTGAACTTAATAATGATTAAGTATATATATATATATATATATTTTTAAGTATTTTACTTCATTCTGATAAAATGTATTAAAAAATTCAAGTATTTATTGTTATACACTTGAAAAAGTAAACAAGAATAAAGGAACATTTTCATTTAAAGATTCAAAGCAAAGAGAGGAATGAAAATTTCTTTTTTGTCAACAATTAATTGAGACTTAACAAAATGAACCTTAAGTAAATTTTTATTTAAATTTAATTCATTAAAGTGTATTCATTAAATGAGAAGAATGCATTTCTTATTAATTTGGCGACAAATTTATAAGAAATGCATTATTCTCATTTACTTTTTTAACTTGTTATAGTAAAATTTATAAATGATACAGAATGTCAATCAAAATAAATTATTTTGCATTATTTTGTAGAGTTACATACAGTGAAATATAACATTTGTGTACAAATAAATATCTATTATAAATTCTGAAAATTATTTTAATCAATAATTTTGAACAAAGAGAAATATCACTTTTTGAAATATACAAAAGTTTTAAATTAAATTTGAATATCAATGTTAAACATGAAGATATATTCAAAAAGAGGAAGTCTTGCGTGACCATTTTCATCGCATTCAATGTAGATTACCATCTGGTGCAAATACAAGCAAACATTACTGTATAATATATGTATAAGAAGAAAAAGTGCGCTAGTAATATTTATTTTAGCGCGTTTGAGAATGGCCAGCATATCATTAGATCAAAATAACTTTTACTTGGTATTTACCTAAATATGGAGAGTCTTAGACAGTCATGTAAAATAGTTGTTGAAAGAAGTGTAAATAGTTATTACACTTCTGCGTAAAGTGGTCTATTATAATTAAAGTTTGGTCGCAGATTTTCTTCATAGTTAATCAAACGTCTCATAAATTCTCGTTTTCAATGTAAGTATGTTTTCATTTTCACACTTTTAAAGGGATGTGTCGTTATTCATAGTGAGAAAAAATCATTTATAATAAAACTAATTTAAGTTCAAGTTGTAGATTTTAGTTTTTAATTTAGTTAATATAGTTTGTGTGATTTATTTTTTTTAAATGTTTCTGCTATTTTTAAGAGTCTAACTGTGTAACTCCTTTAAATTGAATGAATGAAGAAATAAAAAGTTTGCTTACAATGACATACATGCAATGAGTTTTCAGTAAAATATATATGAATTTTAATTTTTTTAAGCAAAAATTAAGTTTTTCATTTGTTTATAGTTTTAGACTATCCTTAGGAAAATAAATATCGTCTAGGTAAAAAACTTATGCGAAGAGGGAGCAGAAAAAAATCTCTGAGTAGCATTATTGATAAAATGTTCAAGGTGCAAAAAAGGGATTGATACTTCCCAAAGATTAAGACAAATACTTCATTTGCTAAATTAAAAATTTAAACCATTGCAAGAATTCCTTAATTAAAATGAATTCAATATTGATCTTAAATAAAATCTAATATTTTTAAAATATAATTTCATAAAAATTATGCAATATTTTAAATAAATTTAATTTTTAGTGCTAAATTTTATTTTTAATAAAGATCCCAACAGTTCACTTTTAAAAAAATTAATAGAATGCTTGAAAAATATATTATGCATTTTAAAGCTTAATACAGTAATCAAAATTTAGTAAGATAAATCACTTCCAAGTAGAACTCCAATCAGCCGAATTCTATCTATAAAAGTCTCTTTTAAAATTTAATAAAAAAATAGACTGCAGAAGATAAGAAAATGGGTAAAGGGATAAAGTTCAAAGAAAGGAAAGGTAAGAAATGAGAATGACGTGTCATTTGAGGAATTCCAAAACGTTCGTTTGAAAATTCTTCGATGTTCAGTAATTATTTCTTAAGATATAGGAGAATGGATTACGAGTCAGACATTGGATTTCCAATTGCAAAAGGTGGTAAACTTATTAGAAGTTCAGACAAAAAAGATGATCGTGATGAAAACACTGGCTAACCAATTACTGAAATATTTGCCAGCTTTAAAACTGCTTAGAAGTGAAAAGATAGCCCACGTTTTACCACATCTAACTTCTTATTGTCAATTGGATGTGCGAGTTAGCTGTCGGAAAACAAATGAAAACAGTGGAACAGCGTACTCTGACAGAAATGCGTGGAAAGCAATGGTTTCTTACTCACAACATTATTTTTGTACATACCTATATCAATATACAACAAGCAGTGCCTTAATATCTAAAGGCGTTAACTTTTCAATTAATTGACTAAAGATTCTTAAATATGTGGTTGTTTTCATCCATTTTTAACATACAAATATTCCTTGAAATATACGAATTTTTTCCACAAAATCCAATAAGCAGCATTTTTTATTATCTGAATGGTGTAATCAACAAAATGAGGAAATTATTTGATGCTGAAAGTGTTTTCAAATATCCTGCTATTTCAATTACATTACCCTCATTTTATTCTATGTTAAATTTTCAATTTTTTGATTAAGTAGCATACAATCAATAATAAAAACTTTTCACTCTAAGGCAATAAACAGGCAAATAAGTATATTTATTGTTAATAAATTCTTAAATTGATCATTGAGGTGAGTATAAGTTAGCATTAAAATTTAACTGTTGTCCTGGAATTAATACAGAGTTTTTTTTATAATTATTTTTAAATATTTTTAAAGTCCTATTTACTTACATTTAACATTTAGGCATATATATCAAAAACTTCAAAAAAGTTAAAAAAAGTAATAAACTTAATATGAAACAAGAAGGTAAATCACTTTACTATTTTTCTATGTAATTATTCTGCATTTCTTACCTATAAAATTATTTAATTAAAATTATTTAAAATCTATCACATAAAATTATCAATTTATTTTCTTTTAAGCAATAGATATATAAAGTACAATATTGTTTTATCTAAATATGTACTACTTACTATTCTATTCCAAGTAAATATTCGGAAGAGCAAGTATAAACTGAAGTTTTAAATTTCATTCAAGATAAATAAATTCTTGTTTGGTTGTTGAAAACAATATTTAAATGCCTTTTAACAGTTACTTAAACATTTTTTCACTTTTTGTAAATATAATTTATGATTCATTTAATTAGTTTTCATATTTTGATGATGATAATTACATATTTATAAAAAAATTAATTAATAAATTGAAGTTTAGGAACACATCCATTACTCATTTTTTATTTATCAAGGCAGTTTTATAAATTTATTTATTTATTTCAGTTTAAAATTAAATTTTAATTTTTGATTATAAAATAATAATTTTTATAATAAATTGATTGCATATTTTTCAATTTCAGTTAAGAGATTATTGAATTCACTTTAAAATAAATAATTTACAATTTTATCATTAATGTATTTAAGCATAATATGATTAAATTTTATACATGCCTCAATATGATTTTCTAACATAAAGTATATAGTTATTAATAGTATCTTATTCAAATTTCCTATGTAATAATCCTCCTTTTTGTGCAACTATTTAAAAACACTGATATTGCAATTTTCGCACCATCCCGCATAAAGTAGCGCCACTGCACCCCTCCCGATGAGACTGACATAGACTCGCTCAAATAGCGATTCGGTCGAAGAGTAGTTTCTGCCAGAGATCCAAGAGTTCTTCTCCTGAATACACCTCTCATCTGAATTCTTGCGGCAAGAATTCTCACTTCTCTGCTTTGCTACCAGCTCAATCTTTACTTCTCTTTTTCCTGAGAACCGGAGCGGGATAAAGTTCTTTGCCCGTTCACAATGAAATATAATTGATAATTTCTTGGTCAAAAAGAGTTTGTGGAATTTTCCCCCAGCTATTGTTCTTCTTTTTATTTGACGAAGAAGAGTCTGAGAATTCATCATCGAGGTGGAATTTGGGAAGTCAGATGTTTGTAACATAAATATACTAAAACTATAAATACAACTCTTTAAAATGATAATAATAACGCATCGAGTGTAAAAAGGAATTTTCATGATTGTGTGAAGTTATTTTTAGTTTCGTTTTTCCAGCACAATCAAAATGGTTTTTGGACCGATTTTAAATGGATTATTTTTTGTTTCGATAATTTGCTGTACTGCTAAAGGAATGGATTCACATAATGGTGAGTATTATTTTTATTCTTAAGTTTTGTGGTGTATAGTTGTATTTTAAATCATATGTCTATAGTGATATTAAAAATTCATTTTAGGTGCTTATGTTATATTCCATTTTTTACTAGTTATGTTTGCTAAAATAATAATAAAATTATATTAGTGTCAAAATGCATCTTAATCAGTTTGATCTTTTAATTGTTTGAAAATTAAATATTTTATAAATTAAATAAATCATGAAATATTATGAAAAGCATATTTAGCAAAGATGTTTCAGTAAAAAATTGAAAAAAGGCTAAATGAATAATTTATCATTTAATTCATAATTTAAAATCAGGCCATACAATTATTAAAGTTTTTGCTTTCAAAGATTTATTTTTAACAAAATATTGAAAATTGATTTTAGAAATCTCCTTTTTTATATTCAAATTTGAAAAACGTAATTTCGTTACTATCAGAAAAAATGAGTTAAAACGCCTTACGTGAACAAATTTTAGTTAGTGTTTTAATTTTAAAATTAAATATTAATCATTCATTTTGAATAAGCAAACTTTAAAGTTTTACAGAATAATGCACAAATATGTAACTTCCTAAATAAGAAAATTATATATCCATTAAAATAGTATAATCCAATATAAATCAATGCAAATTTTTATTTTTTTAAAGTAAACTTCAGTCAAATATCTAATTTATTTAAACACGTTTTACGTTATCTCATGACTTATATTTTAGGGGAAACTAGTAACATATATGGTTCTTTTAATTATTAATGCTTCTTTTATCTGAGCTGAAAACTGTACTCTAATAATCATAGTTACGAATTTTTTTTATTTTATTAGAAATTGAATGTCAATAGTAAATAACAAATTACACCACTTCAATAATACAGATATTTCTAAGCAGATATTCACATTGACTGCTGAACTAAAATAATATAAACTATTAAACGTCTTATAATAACAAAAAAATTTTATTTTTCATACAATAATGGTGTTTGGTCTCTTAAGCAGAAAATGGTTAACTATAAATATTTAAAAAAAAAAACGTTCAATTATTTATGCAATTTCTTTAACACACTTTCTTGATTTGAATAAAAAAACGATACTTTTTGAAAATATAAAATAAAATATTATAAATTATATTTAAAATCTTAACAGTTAAAAAATAAAGAAAAAAACAAGGTGTATTTAAAGCACATCTGAGCTTTCAATGAAATGTCTTTCATTGAAAACTCAGCTGTGTTTTTATGTTGCTATAAATTTAATTTCTGAAATAGGCGTGTTTTATTGCAATTCAAATAATACTTTTCAAATGAATTATTAAAATAACTACAATTGATATGAAATTGATATCTTTAGGAATTTTCAGTTAAGTAATGTTCTTATTTAAAAAAAGTTTTTACATATAGAGTTGAAATGTTAAGTTTTATGAAATGATGCAAATCAATAAAAAATACTATCGATTCATGCAATGTTTTTCTTATGTACATTTATCACAATTAATTATTATTATTATTCCTATATTTAAGATGTGGATTTCTCTAATATGCGTAAAAGTCAATTTTGCTTGTATTCCATTAAAACAAAATAATTTGCATTAAATAGTGTGAAATAAGTGTTCATAAATACTAGTCGCAAATAATTAAAATCAAATTATATTGAGGAAGTTTGATGCATTTTAATTTAATCATTAAGTATGTTTGTACATATATATTTAATTGTGCATCAATTATACTAATTCCCAGTTAATAAAGTATAGTTTTAGTAAAAGTATCATATAAAAAATTCTTATTTTACATAATTAACTGGTTTACATGAATCATACTGCATGAAATTAAAGACTTTACTTAATATATTAGACAGATGAAAATAAGAATTAAAAAATTTTATTACTTGCTATTTAATATAAAACTATTATTTTATATTAAATAGCAATAATATAAAGAAATACTTTTATATTAAATATAAAAATATTAAGTATTCAACAATTTAATATAAAAACTATTTAATATATTTAACTATTTAATATAAATTTAATTGTATTTCACAAGCAATCAGGATATAATATTGCTTTTTTTCAATATCTTTGTGAGTAACATTTGCAGCATGATGGCTAAGTCACATATTTGAAATAATATTGAACAATTTCAAACAGAACTAAACTGAATATAGAAATCTTCACATAAGAAAACATTTTATATGATATATTCGTGATTAAATTAGACATTCACAAATTTTTTTCATGCTTAAAACGATTCCTATGTTCATAAAATTATAAAGCGTGAAACCAGCAAAATTCGATATATTTTAAATTTTAAAATATAATTCACAAATTAATTAAATTATGAGATGTTCAATGTTGTTTGAAGAATAATGACTCAAATGAAATAAAATCAAAAGCAGTAAAAACTGCAAATTAGAATAAGTAAATTGACTATAAAATGTAAACAAACATAACGCTACTTTAATTCCATTTAATAATTAGAAATAATTATTATATTGTTTGTTTGATATTAACAGCTACAGTTGCTTATGATAGAAGAAAATAGAATAAAAAATTTCAAGTTGTATAAAAATTTGATTTATCCTTTTGCTTTATTATGTTGCATACCTCACGAATAATATATTTATTTTTATACATACATATATATATATAATATATATATATATATATATATATATATATATATATATGTATGTATGTGTATATATATATATATATATATATACATAATATTTTTGAAAATTATTTCAAATTGTTTCTTAGCCACTGCTTACTAAAACTATTTTTTTACCTTCGATAATATTTTCTCCTATATTGCAGGTCTTCAAAAGGGGAATAAAAATATTATAAGTAATTTTGAAAAAATAATACATTTAATCTTGCATTTTTCAATTTGTTATTCTTTTAAACTAATCTTAATAAACAACTTTATTTTGACCAGCAATTTAAAACTTTGAATCTGATAGTAATCCCTATTGCATGTAGCTTAACTAATAGTACTTTAATATATAATCTCTAAAAATACTATATTTGGTATATTTTTTCTAAATTTATAGGAATATGGTAAGAACTTGCATTTTTAAATTTTTTCTTTCAAAATATCTGATTGCAATTAAAAGCTATTTGAATTATAGTTTAATTTAAATTTGATTTTTTTCAGACATCAAATTTAATTTTTCTTACAAATTTGCCATGTATCATACACTGCATGCTCTTTAAAATGTAAATCACTGCTATAGATTTCTGTATAACACAACATTTTTGAAAGTGTGGATATTATATGAGTACTTCTGAACGTAAAAATCAACTTTCTTGAAAGAATACACTGAATACAAAGGCTCAGAAGATTAACTGTCCCAAATGCTTTAACGAATAATTGATGAATTTAAATAAAAGTTGTGAAAATTAATTTTTTTCATTTTCCTTTCCTTGTAGGAAATACATCTTTTATCATTCATTTCATGTGACTTTATCCAAAATGTAATAATTGAGTTTAACGGTAATATGTGAACATTTTTATATTGAATATGACATTACATTTTGAAGTAATAAAATCAAATTATCCATTATTATAATTTTAAAATGGTTTGCGTAAATTGATAACATTATTTTATAGTAAAAATTTAAAAATTAGAAACAAAAAACTTTTATTTAAGGTGTTGCATGTTATAAAATCTTAAATCTTATGTGTCTAAAAATTAATTAATTAATGTATATATATATATATATATATATATATATATATATATATATATATATATATAGATATATATATATATATATATATATATATATATATATATATATATATATATATATATATATATATATATATATATATATATATATATATATATATATATATATATATATATATATATATATATATATATATATATATATATATATATATATATATATATATATATATATATATATATATATATATATATATATATATATATATATATATATATATATATATATATATATGTATATATATATATATATATATATATATATATATATATATATATATATATATATATATATATATATATATATATATATATATATATATATATATATATATATATATATATATATATATATATATATATATATATATATAACAGTTATATGTATTTACATGAAGTTTCAATAAAAATGAAATATTCCATAAAAAATAAAAAAATTATGATAAGTAGGATTTGTAAAAATTAACTAATTTGTAATCTGATAAAAAGAAATAACATGCTAATTGAATTTTTTTAAATAAAAAATATTTTCTGATATGAGAAATAAATATAAATATAAGCAAATCATTTTTATTCTTTTTATGCAGAATAAGATGGATTTTTTGCAATATAAAATTTTCTTTATTATACTTTATATGTATTTAAATTAATATAAGTTGAAGAATAAAATATTCTAACTTACATTTTCATGTGAATCTTATTTTTTGAAATGCCTTCCTAGTTCTTCGCATAAAATAGCGGTAAAAATAATCCAAAATATTAATGACATCTTTTTCTTTGCTATTATATATTCATCCATTTTGATATATTTGATAGATAAATATGCCATGCTGCATTCTTTACTCATTTTTATAAATGTCTTAATTACTCATTATAGATTTTATTTCAACTCCTGTACCTCAAATTGCAAAATACAATGTAAAAAAATCATTTATTGTAATAAAATTAATGACTTTTCAAGTAATTTTAAAAAATATTGCAACAGTAGCCAGCTTTTTTTTAATTAACTTCAATAATGTGTGGAGGAATTTCCGCAATAAATATGAATCTTTGCCTTGATTCAAACTATGTCCAGCCAATATCTTGTTTATCACATTAAATTAATTCAAATTTAGTCACTCTCTATTTTATATTTGATAAAAATTGTATTTGATAGTTATTTTTAATTGCTTAAATTGGAAACTTTTATAACTATATCTCAGTCGTGAATTTATTTTGCAAGGAATTTAGAGCAATGTTCCAATATGTGAATTGTATGTAATTATGAATTTACAAATTAGGAATGTTTTAGATTGACAGGATGAATATACCAGAAGGATAAATTTAAGTAATGCAATTATTTTGCAAGCAATTTAGAGCAATGTTTCAATATGTGAATTGTATGTAATTATGAATTTACAAATAAAGAATGTTTTAGATTGACAGGATGAATATACCAAAAATGATAAAATTAAGTAATGCGTGTTTTAGTCTTAAAGATCGTTGATTAATGCAAATCTCAAATATCTTTCCTAGGGAAATTTGTTGAGTAGTTATTATTAAAACAAAAATCAATATGAAAACAATTTTCTATCTTTTATTTATCTTCATACCTTGTTCAGCTACAAGATATAAATAATACTTACAGCAGCATATCATTACTTAAAAGTAATCTCACTCTTTCAGGAGTGTAAACATATTGACTGAAAGGTCCTAACTACGGTTGAATATAAGAAGAACGTTAGTTTCTACTTGCAAGTCTATCTAAAATATTTTTGAAGTTTTTATATTTCTTTTGATATGTGAATATTAACAATTATATAAAATAAATGTTTTTCAAGAAGTATATCTGAGACACAAGTTCGAATGCAGCTTGAGTAACTTCTTTTAGGATATCTGAGCCATGGTGTTAAATTGGTTATTGGGGGAAGTCATTACATAATCATATACTATACAAATATAGTACAAAGAAATATGAAAAAATATAATATAACTCTTAATTGGTAATGTAGTTATAGATATATGAGGCATTATTTCACTTCAGAGTATGTAGAAGTATGAAAACAGATTTTATCTAATTTATAAATTTCTTTCCAAAATAAACAAAATTATTAAAACTATAATGTAATGAATATAAACTTTTAAAGCATGCCATATTTAAGACGATTTCAGTGAAAATTGTATAAGTAGTCACATTCTGTTTAAAAAATTAAAAAAAACAATGTAAGTTTATTTATCACATTTTAGTAACTGTTGTTAATTACAACGTTATTTGTTATTATTTGTTTTGTGCATTTCTTTTCTGTTTTTATATATTTTTAAATTGATATCATCAATAAATATCTCAAAGGCTTATATATTATTTATTGTACATATTTTTAAGACTTATATATACTTTCTAAAAGTATATTATGCGTCCTAGAAGAAGCAAAAATTTTAATATAAAATTATATATTTACCAATTAATTATCTTTAAATTAATGTTCCAATTATTTTTCTAAATTAATATGCACACCTACAAGTGTTAAGGAATACACACATTGCATTTAAAAAAGAAAATAAAGCTGAATATATCTATCTATATATATATTATATTATATATATATATATATATATATAATATATTATATATATATATAATATATTATATATATATGTATATATATATATATATATATATATATATATTATATATATGTATGTATAGATAGATTGATAGATAAATAAATGTATGAATAATTTTTCGCTGATGGTATTAAACTATAATTTTATATAATAAATTATATTCAAATATTTATTATATAAAATTATAGTTTGTAAATGGAAGCTATTTTTAAGGTTATGAATAATTCTCAAGAATCCAATCCTAATGATATTAAGAGGAATATAACATATTTCTCAGTGGTTATTAATCGAATATGTTGTAATTTATTTAAGATGATATTATGAAATAGTCTTCTGTGAAATATTCTATTAAAAAAACTATATTTTATGAAATATCTCACAAGATATATTTTTCATGAAATATTTTTTCAGTTATGTAATTTAAAGCCTGGTCAGAATTGCATATTTTGGTTACAGTAACATATGAATTTGAAGGCCCAAAAAGACATTATTAAAAATTTCTTAAAAATTAAGTGTTCTACAAAAAATAAATTTGTCAAATCGAAGAGAAACATTTCATTTCAATTAAAATGCATCTCCTTTCGTTTGGGTAAAACTACATAAAATAAGACTAATAACAAATACTGGTTTAATATGCTTATTTAATGCGCTAAATGTTAATGAAACTTGATAAAAATACATGTTCGGTTCAATAAAATATTATAAAGTATCTAAAGTGAATGTACTTACAAAGTTTTAAATGTTAAAAAGAAACCTTCTTTTTAAGCAGTAAATAAAATAGGTAGAATACCGTGTAATTAATTTACTAATTTTATAAGTAATGCTTGTATTTGATGAAAATTACAAACATACAAGTTAAAAATGTTTAAGTATTTAGTATCGATTCAGAAAATATTAATATTTAAACACTTTTCAAGAATATTATAAATGTATACTTCCTCGAAAACAAAATGTTTCGCCTATATCTATAAAATTAATATTTTCTAGCTCACCAAGAAAAACATTTAGTGAAACTTATCGTGTTCAAATTAAATTAAAACATATAAAAAATCAAATTAAATTTTACATATATGTGTAAAATTTAGTAATGTTATGTGTTAAATTAATGTGATAAAATTACGTATATGTGTGTGTATGTGTGTGGTTCAAACACTGATAATTTAGTTTTGTAAAAATAATTTTCAGGAATATAAGAATTTCATATCTAAAATATAATACCTTTCTATGAATAGATTCTATTTCGTTTTTGCTTCGGATAAGATTTATAATCTGAATATATATTTTTAAATATTTAAATATTTCTTTCAAAATATCGTATTGTAATAAATCTGAAAGAAAATATTCCTTTATTCAATAAATTGTGCATTTGTTTATCTCACAGATTCCTTTTGTAAATATCAAATGAATATCTACAATAATATTATTTTACGTCCATTCTCCTTTCAACGTATGCATTCTTTTTAATGTGAAGTTATTTTCTTTTCGAGAAAAGAAATATTCCATTTTTATATTCTCTTTTGAAACTTAAGTTATACGTTTTAGCTATCATTGTTTTCCTTTTCAAGTCTAAACTGAGTTAGGATTGGAATCAATTTCCTATCATTTAGGACTATTTCCCCTTTGGGTATACAATAGACTCCATTTCATAAATACTCTATTTCTCACCAAAATCAAGAAAATACGTCTTCAAATTTAGAATTTTTGGATCAAATAGTATCAAGACCTTGCAAAAAACTATTTTAGACACTTCTGAAAAGTTGAGAATAAATATTACGGCTTTTTTTTTTTTCATTTTAGAAACTGAAGAGACTTTCAATGATTTATGTACGCACTGATATGAAAATCGATGGGGTCGACTACTCGTGAACTTTGGCGTCACCTATAAACGATTTAGTCTCGCTCATAGCCTGAAAACTTGGCGCGATAGAATAATAGTACATTTTTTTTCTATTATCATCTTCCTTTTTGGTCCGAAAGTTTATATTCAATTTTGTGAACCATGAATATGTTAATTCTTTCTCCAATAAAATACTTCATACCCTCCATATCTAACTATGATTGATATGAATGTCTGGGGATGTTATTTCCAATATGTGCTTTCATTTAACTCTGAAGTGAAATCGATAGTTTTCCCTTCGTTTTTTAATATTTCTCACAGACATTTTTCAGTTTTGATTCCTTCTTATATCAATGCTTTGTATTATATGGCCTTTTTAAATGGCTAATAAAATAGTAATAAATTATACAACAATAATACTATATTTAATTTATGAATTTATATACATTAAAATATTAAGCATATTGTTGTATTTGTTATTAATTTCAAAATATAATACAAAAATTATAAATATGCTTAGGTAAATTAAGCTTTAGAAGCATAAATCAATCATTTTAGATTACATTTTAAAATGTAATCCGTATTATTTTTTTCCTTCCAAAATTATATTTGTTAGCAAAAAATAAATTAAATAGATATTTGTTGTGGTTTCGCAGTAAAACTAAAATACATAGTATGATGCAGAATTGATTTTAATAATAATTAATTAAAATTATTTATAAATTCGTAAAAAATTGGAAATTAAAAATATAACTTTCATAAATAAAATATAGGATAAGAGATTTCAGCTTAGGAAGGATGCCGAACATAAGCAATTAAGTTTATGAAGATCATGTCTATTATGCAATATACTAATTTAAATAAATTCGAGAAGATTTTTTATTAATACATCTTTCAAGAAATATGTTCAGGTTTGATAAAGAAGATTCACAATATCTTTATGAAATACAAATTATGTTTAATCAAAACATATTAGTGATATTCTTTATCAATGATCAGATTGTTTTTCCCTAATTAAATTACTTGCTTGTAAAAGCAATTGTTTACTGTAATAGTTTTTTCTTTTATGAATTTCTGTTTCTAACACACAAAATCATTATCTATTGCATTAGTATAAAAATACGAAAAAGTTTAATTACTTTAATATACATGAAGTTGGTATGTATAGCAAATAAATATAGAAAAATATTTTAACACTTTCCTCTGCGTAAAGTCTATTTTTCAATATTTAATTTATAATATATGTCATGTGTATTTAATAAATTCAAATCAAAAGTTAAGGAATAAATAAAAAAACAGTGATATTGTTGTACGAAATGAGTAAACCTCCATTAAATGGACCAGTTCACATTTTCAAATAGAAACGTAATGTATTATAGCTATGCACTTTTCTATGTGCATATCTATTGGCATTATTATTGTCTAACTCATCAAAATCAGAGTATGTTTCAGTCAGAGGCAGTTGAATCTGTGACTTGAAGTTATTTCTGAATCGAATGAATTATAAAAGAACTAGAAATTACCTTACTTTTTTCTGTCTGACACAGATTGTAACTATATATTTCCACTGGAATTTTTTTAGCAACACAAATTATAAAAAATCAATATTACATGTTTACAATACATATTTGGTTTCATTCATTCACCGGAATTTCCGCTTTTGTGGACAAGCATGCATTCTCTCTTTCCAATTGGTATTATACAATGTTTAATAAGCAGTGTATTTGGTCCTAATGTTTATTTTACTCAACAAAAAATGAATAAAAAATCTTTTGAAATTTATATGCATACTGATTTTTCCACTCGTATTTTAAGAACCTAATTTTTGTTTCAAATATGTTACCGTCAAATATGTTTCAATATTCGGTTTCGTGTTTTCAAGGTTTGCTAAGCTTAAAGATTCATAGTTGAGATTGATTTGTTTTTTCAAACGAAACATGATTTTTTTTTCTTAAGATTGGTGTCTTAGTTTTAGTACTTGATAAATGATCAGAAAATACATTTACTGTTTTAAATTATTCATAAAATTTGCTGCAGGAAATCAAATATAGAAATCAAAGATTTGTTGTCTATCAATGTCCTTTAATTTTTCAAAGAACAGAAATTTTACAACACATTTCTCAGTATAATGTAAATAAAGATTACGAAGATATCTCAAGTGCAAGAATTTTATTTTATTTTAATAAAAATATATTTTTAATGAAACAAATAATTAGAAATATCCATTAATACATTTAAGCAAATCTAATAATAACTTATATTATATTTCAAATATAATTTGAGCACAGGTATGTTTATAAAACAAATTGTTAAATTTTCGATATTTAGAATTCTTAACAATAACAAAACTATATTATTAATAAAAGAAGCTTTTTTTAATTAAAAAATGTTTTTATATAACATTGAAAATTAATTAAAAAAAGCTTCTTTTATTAATAATATAGTTTTGTTATTGTTAAGAATTCTAAATATTGAAAATATACATTAATACATTTAATAGTGTGTTTATGTATTAATAGTGTGTTTAAAAATTAATATGGACATTCTAGATATAAGAATTTAATTTTCCAATCTATGCAAAAACGTATATTTTTGAATTACAGTTTGATTTAAAATTCCAAATTATTTACATTGTAAATTTATATTAGAAAATATGTGAAGGAATTTCAAAGTATTCTTATATGCTATTTTATTTATGCTCTATCTAATTTAGGCACTGGTCAGTGATTCATAATGAGGGTAATATATTTAATTTCATTTAAGTATGGTTAAATACAGGAACCATATATAAGTATGTATAAACATTTTAAATTTTTAAATTTCGCCAAATAACTTTATTTAGTCGAATTTGTAGTGTAATTTCATATTGACATACTATAAACACACTATTATCTCATTTTTCTATCTATTGATATGTTACCCAATTTTACTCGTTTCAGGACTAATTTAAATGATAAACATGATTTTTTTCTTTATTACCGGTGCAATTTTCATACACAATACTTTTCTTTAAAAAAATGTAGAAATTGTACTCTTTAGAAATTATTTTTTTTAGAGATGAGATTTTCTCATATTTATTAATTTCACATTGAAAATTTTAATAACGTAATCAAATGTTAAAATGTATGCAATAATTCAGATATCATGTGTACCACTTATATTCCTGCGCTAAAATTAGTTATTTTGCTAACTGTAAAACAAATAAGACCTAAAGTTTTAAATATTGATGGAGATATAATTCCCGATTTAAAATAATGCATTAAATTATAATTTAAATAATTAAATAGAGATGAAGCAATTTTCGTGATAAATAATTATTTTCTGCATTAATAAAACCAAGTTTATTTTTTTATATCTAATAAACATTTATTTTGAAATTTTAATTATAATTTAAGACAGATTCTTACTTAAATGAACTATTTCCTGACAATCAACTTAACTGCCTATAAAGATTTTCCTTCATTTTAACTACAGTACAAAATGATTACAATGAAAATTATTGGCTCGAAATTGGTAACTTTTGAGAAAACTTTTTGAAAGAAACGGCCTCTAGAACTAAATGGCTGATATTTTTGCTCTAGAAGTTAATCATCGTTAGCGAAAATACGTAGAAATTTAATTGGGTGACTTAAACTCCATTTTCTGCATTGCAAAAAGAAGATTGTTTCTGGGAAGAAATGTTACCTTATCGTAAAGTTCATCTAAAATAATACCATTCTTAGGAATCAAGTTCAATAATTCAATGAATGGAGGATATTTAGCTTATAACTAATTTGCGATAAAAGTCAATTAGCTCATAGGAAAAATTAACTTTCTGGTTATCTACTAAGTGCAAATTAAGAAAAATGTTGAAGAAATCATTAAGTAAATGAAAGTCATTGTGAAAAGATTTTTTCTGACTTTGAAATCTCAAAATCCATTTGACGATAGAAAAATTAAATTTTTTGTTCTTGATGGTTATGAATTTGTGAGTATAAAAACTTGTATTGTTATTTCTAACGAAACATTTTTGCTGTTATAAATCCATAACTCATTTTATTAGTCACTTTTATAATGATTGCAAATACAATGTTTAATAAATATTCATCCACTTTAAATACTTATGCGCAATTTATTATTGTTTAATGACTTGTTATATGCATTTAATTTTCAATGTAATTTGCTTATCTTTTCTAGGAAAAATGATTACATTTTCAATACTTTTAGCTTTATATTTTCTGCAATGACATATCGTCTTTATAATGTTGCCGGAAATATGCATTTTTTTCTTATAGTTAGTTACTATTATCATTATTACCAATAATAATATTTTATTTTTATACATATAATAAATTTTATTAGAAGAAATTACATAATGCTTAATGAGATCAAGATTGGAAGCTAAAATTTTTGCTTAAATTAATTTATTAAATTCTAATTTATATTTTCAATTTATGCTGTTAATATATTAGATATATCAAACTTTGCATCTAAGAATTAAAAATAAGCATTTTTTTTATTTTCTTAATGAACCTACACACAAGCACTAATCCTATTCCTCATCACAAAATCTATACATACAACATAAAAGTAATAATCGTATAAATAAGAACACAAGATAAGAAAAATAACTCAATAAATAAGAAAAATAATTCATGGAAGTCAATTTTGTGGAACAACTAACACAAACAAAACAGTTGCAAAATAACTCATTATTATAAAGAAAATTAATGTTTCAAATGCTTTAAAATTTAACACTTCGTTAGCGCTACACTTAAACTTTTGCACTTAGAGCAAAAATAGTTGTAAAATAATGTATTTTGACAAAAAAATCAATGTTTTAAGGACTTTAAAATTTAATATTTCGTTTGTGACACTCTTTAATTCGTGTACTTAATATAAAGAACGCTAAATCAGACTTATTCACTTGCGATTTTTAGTAGTACAAATTGCAAAGTTGTTCGAAAAAAATCTAAGCTCTAATAATACAAGTTATCAAAATAAATAACCAAAAAGTATAAGTTGTATTATAATTTCTCAAATTTTTTGTTAAAAAAACGTCGTAATAATTTTAAACAAAAATTAATATTTAATTTTTATTTACGTATAAAAGATGATGCCTTAACATTTTTATTATAATGAATTAAATATATTTATTCAAATTAACTGAAAAACTGTTAAGTAATTTCTTGTATAATATAATAAATGATCAGATGCAAAAATAAAAAAATTAACTTATGAAGAAAACTCGTTAAATAGAATTGTAAAGGTTAATTTCAAAACTGTTTCTATATTTTTCAGAAACGAAAAATGTACTCGAAATGTAATTTTCCTAACTAATAAATGATAGCAAGCCATGTTGAATTGCCCTCAATTATCTTTCACAAATGTTATGATTTTGCATTTTATATTTTTCTGGGTATTTAGAATTTTATTTACACAGAAACCAGAATAATATTTTTAAATGATCAGACATTAATTAAAGCAATTAAAACATCATTTTTCGAATACATTATTATTCTATTATATATTGGCATTTTAATATTAAATTCTGTAGAAAATTAAACTGAATCCTCAAAAAACCAGTCAAAGAAATCTTATTAGTGTAAATGTGTTCAAGTAATTCTAGTTCAGTAAATTCGTATAGTGTAAATAAACTTGAATAATAACTTACTTTATCCCTAGAATATATTAAGTATAAAGTAATGCTACTTATACTTTAAAAAATACACTGCACTTTTATTAAACAATTTAAAGACACGTCAATCAAAAATTCAATATCTTTTCCTTGCTTGGTTGATAGTATCCCATTGGGCTGAGAACAAGCAAGTGAAAGCTAAAAGTGGAAAATAAGTAAATTTTTTTGTTACGTTTTGCACTCACTGTTCATTGTTCTTTTTGCAGCCATTTAGGGCGGAAAGAAACAGCTCGTTGATTTTTCTGTAGATTCCTAAATATGTTTCAATACACGTTAACGGTAAAGGACGAACTTTTCTCTTTTTTTTTACATTTTCGTGAACAACAATTTCTTATCGCTAAGTAACGACATAGCTTGTGGTCTGCAGAAGAAGTTTTTCTTTACTTTATTTATTGCGTTTTATAACTTTCCCCTGGCAGATGTCTCTAAAAGAGTAAGGAAAGAAAAATCAGATAAAAAATGAAAATGGAGAGCTTTGAAATGGATGAAGGGCAGTCAGTAAGGATGGCTTTTTCAGAGTTGGCAAAATATCAAGATTGGTCGAAGTTTAAATGAAAAATAGGTTTTACAAAGTCTGTAAATTTTGAGGTTCATCGTAAGCTATATTGCAGATTCAGGCCAATAATCTTTCTGCAGAATCTTTCACCCACCAACAATTTAGTTTGAAATGCAGATCAATCACACTTTACTGAATTTACTATTGAATAATTTAATGCATGAATTTTACTATGATATTTTAATAAACAAATGCATGTTTTTTTTAATCTGCGCAAAAATTTTGAATTGATAAATTAGCTTTTTAATTGAATATGAAATTTAATTTCAACCAAATTCTGTAAATTTTGAAGTTCATCATAAAATATATTATAGATTCAAGCCAATAATCTTTCAGCAGATTCTTTCATCCACCTGCAATTTAGCTTGAAATGCAGAGCAATACACTTTACTGAATTTAATATTGAATAATTTAGTCATGAAATTTCTACGCAGATTAAAAAATGTATATTTGTTTCTTAAAATTCTGAAATTTTAATAAAAAAATATATATTTTTTAATCTGCGTTGAAATTCTGAAACCTATTTATGAAAAATTATTTTCTACATTAATGAAAAAAAATTAATTCAAATATATTTTTTTTCATTTTAATAATACAAATAAAGTTATACTCAATATGTGATATGTGTTTTAGAATTATTTTAAATAAATTTTATTGAATATTTTTAAATAACACATTTATTTTGTTTAAATTTTCTTGATAGAATTGTTTCTAATTAATCTCATATAATGTATATTATATGAGTATCATATAATGTATATTATAAAAGTAAATTTAAGCAATTTGTTACAAGTATTAGATACATACTTCCGTTTTAAGCTATGTTTGTCTTCTCATATCCACGTCTCCATTCGCATCTCTATTAATGTAGTCCCATATTTGACATTAGTATTCTGATATTAAAAATTAACATTGTTCATTTATACATTGTTCTTGTCAAAGTTCCTATGAAATCAGCATCTGTAATGTTATTGTCCAAATTGCCTTGTGGTCAGCGTGCCTGACTATGGAGAGGGATGTACTGGGTTAGAATCATAGTTCGAGCATGGATGTACTTTCTCTCTCTGTCTATATCCTGTCTATCCTATAATCCTGTCTTTGTCCTTCCCATGTAAGAATGGGTTGTTAATAGTTGCCTACCCTATAAACGGGTACCTATGGCATGTATGTAGCGAGGAAGTCGGATTACATACCAACATATGGTTCAGTTGGAAAAGTGGAGAAGTCCACCCCATAATGCCAGCGTAACTGTCACACGACAACAACATTTGTAGTAGTGGACAGTATTCGAACCCATTAATGGAAATTTTCTTTAATGTACATCATAACATGAATAAAAGCTAGCATCCTAATTTTTAAAATATCTAAAAAAGATAGCAATTTGCTCTGATTAATAATATTAATTTCAATTTAATTTGCTTCTTTTATATATTACTAATCAGTTATTAGAGATAGCTAGGAGATACATCTTATATAGCTTGAAAAAAAAAAAAGATAAATATTTCGAGACGTTAAAATTGTCTAACACGTGCATATAAATAAAAAAAAATAAACAAACATGATGTGTCTTGGATATTATTCTATTTACATTGTTTCATTACTTATTCTAAGTGAAAGAAAATTTCGTAAATCGATTTTAAGCCCCAACTTCTAATAAAAACACTGTGTTTTATTTCTAAGTTTAATTAATCATATATCATTTTTTCATGAATTTCATGAAGAATATCAATTTTTTTCTGAAATTGAGCTGATATTATTATAAATTCCATACCATTGTCAATAAATTTGTTTATCAGGGAATCTTGTGTTGAGATTAGAAGCATATATTTTTTGGTATTTCATAAACCATTCATTACTGATATAGGTGCATCAGAGTCTAACAATGTGCAATTTTTTCTAAATTATAAATTAGACTTATTTTAAAAGAAATTCACCTACAGAATTTATGTGATGCTAACATTTTAATATAATCTATATTGTATTTATTATAAGCTTCTGATGAATTTAATAAAATTAAAGTTTAGTTAGTTAATTAGATTTGATGCTAAGTAAAGTATAAAACATATTATGATTTATGATTCCCAATATTTTATTTCAATACCATATTTATTAAAAAAGTGAAGATATTGAAATATACCAAACAAATAAAATATATTATAATAGAACAAACATGATCTTAACAAGTCGTGAGTATTTAGAGTAATTAAAAGTAAACATTCATATGGTGATACATATTACTATAACTATTCGAAATATCTTGGCAGAAATTCCTAGAATACTTTAATAGTCACGCAAAATGCTCCCCAGGATATAAATACTACAGCTTCAGCATATATCCGAAATTAGAACACTTCGATATTATTTCGTATAAAATATTTGTTTATGACTAAAGTAGGAAATTTTATTTTTGGACCATCTCTCTGTAGAAACAAATACACCTACGCTAGATGTATTTGAAATCCATATTTTAAAATTAAAATTATATAGTTAATTTTATATAAAACCATGTGATTTTATCAAATATATGATCTAAATTAAATGAGTGTCTTTAATGTGTTTTTTATTGTCCTTATTGCATTTATAATGTTAAAGAAATTTTACTGAGATTAATAAGTATTTTTTATCTTCTATTCAGTCCTTAATAATTCTAACATTTTATTTAATATTGACTGTCAATATCACGTTTTTGTGCAACAGTATATAGAGAATTGATATAGAACATTATTCTATAAGGTGTTTCTAATACGGCCGAAAATAAATAACTTTCCTGAGAGTTTGTCACGTTATGGATGGGGTTTGCTTTTGCTCATTCATTTTGTGGAATATCTGTCAAGATGCATAGACAGAATCATGATTCCATCTGAAGTGAATCATTCCCATAACATCGATGTAAATTGTCTAACATAGCTACGTAATCGTTTTCTAATCCATCACGCACAGGTAGGTATTATAAAAGCTTTCACAAATATGTAATCTTTAAAAAATATAGTAAAGTATGCCTGATAAATTTTGGTGCTATTTGATGGGAATAAGAAAAAAAATATGATATGTAAGTTTGTAGGTTTGTTATCATCTGAACATTCAATCAGTGGCAAATTATAAATGTCCAAAAAATAATTATTACACGAAGAATTTCTTTCACAAACGCTTCTTAAAATATAAACCTTATGTGAAATCAGATTTATTTTTATTCACCTGGTATGCATAAAAGAAACTAGTGAATAAATGTATAAATTAAGAAATAATATTTCTTAAGATTATGTATGTGCTTTTATTATGATAGAAAGATATTCATTGCTTATTCATTTTGAAGTTTCAAACTTTTCGATTGATAAAATATCGTTTTATTTCAGTAGATCTTTACATATGTTTTATCTCTCAATTTTTCAAATATGAAATTGATTAAAAGGAAATTTAATCAAATGCAATTTAAAACAGTTTTTTTTTCAAAATATTATAATACGTAAGTATACACAAAATATATGAAGCTTATTTATCTCATTGTCTACTAGAATGTTTTCAAACATTCTTAGTTATAACTGGAATGGAATAATAAGATTTATATTCAAAAAATGATAAAGAGAGACTAAGACAATGGTACAAAATATTTCTAGAATTATAGTTCCATTTCTGCTTACTTTTTACATAAGTTATTTTACATACTCAAATTCTACAGCCTGTAAGAACACAAATAAGTATAAATGAGATCATACTTTCATCTTGTTTTACATTGGAAAAAGTGCTATTAAAATTATAATATATTATCGATATTTTGAAACGTTTAACTTGCTGTCTTGTAGCTTTATCTTGAGATAACGCTAATTGTTATCTTGTAATGTTAAATCAAAAATTGTTTTTACTTCATTCACTGCACTCTTTCACTTCTGAAAATCATAATCAAATATTATTTTTCTGAAAAATATTAACTTTTAAAACGGTCAATCTGATAAAAGCATCTTTCAATTTCGTATAAGTTTCCTTAGCAAATGATAAAAAAAAACTGTTGCATTAAAGTATTTGAGTACATATCAAAAAACATTTCTAAAAGATATAAATCAATACATTCCACCTAATAATAATCTAAATCCATTCATTGTTTGAATGGAAGTCATTTATTCTATCGCAAAAGGGTAGCAAATATTATACGCTTTCATTATATTTTTCTGAAATAATTTATGGCAATATTATATAGATTATTTTACTAAAATCAATGGGATTCTTAGCATAAGCCTTTTTACATTTATGCAGTTGAAACTAATTATTATAACACTTTAAATTTACTCCAAAAGTGTAAAACGTATTATGGAACTAATTGACATTCATTTAAAATGCCAAAATAGAGTTAAATAAAATATATTATATCAGTCACAGAAACAAATAAGAATTTATTTTATTTATTAATTAGTTATTTTAGTTATTTATTTATTATTAATTATAATTATTGGTTAATTATTAATACTTGTGATTAATTATTAATTAATAAATTATATAGTTGTTTATTACGTTTTACATTTGATCCACAAAAGTGGGACGAAGTAGTATACGTACTCTTTCTCTAAAAACTAAATTCAAATAATAAGAGAAAACGTAAAAAGCTTTTTTTTAAGAATTTTGATCAAGTTTCAAAGGAGGTTCTTTGTAAGCATTAACCCATTGTATTAATTTAAATTATTTTTATCACATTTAATGCGATCATATCTTATTAATAATGTTGCCTTTAAATAATTTGTACAGACAGGAATGTAGATAGAGTTAATCAGATATTAAATAAAATGATACAACCAATTGAAAATGATTTGTAAATGTTTAGCGTAAAAATATTTTAAGTAAAAATTGCAATTTTGTGGAAAACATTATTATTCTCAGACTAAGTTTTAGTTATAAAAACGACCGCATAAAAAACAATTGCATAACTTTTTTGATTAAAATGTTTATTTACCAGTGGTTATTACTGCATTTGGAACATGATTTGAATTGATTGCATTTATAAAAGGAGTTATAAATGCATTTATAAAAGGAAAAACTCTAGTTTTAAAGAGGGTTCTAATCATTTTTATAATAAAAGGAGAAAATTATAATTTTTTATTTTTTAGTTTTGAATAATTCATCAACTGTTTGGTTTTTAATTCTTGTTATCCGGTTTCATGTTTATGTAGCAGCATAACCAAAATACTGATAATCTCCAAATTCTTAAAAATAACAACGTTCTCCAAATCTGAGGAGCTTTATATAATGAATCAATTTTATTGTATTCAGAATCAAGTTTGTTAACAAAGTTATATATGAATTTTCATATTCTATATTATTGAAATGTAACCATTTTTTTTTGCTCATTAAAAACTAATTTCTAATTTATCATTCAGAAATATATATTCATTTTATAAAACCAATCAGATTTTTATTATAAACAAAACAAAATGAATAAAAATAATAATAAAGCTTTAATTTCTGTAAAAATCAGATTAAAATGATAAGTTCTTATTAAACATAATCAAGGATCAAAGAACATTTTAAAAATAAATATTATATTTAATTAGTGTCAATAACATTTCAACACTTTTTAATTTTTTTTCTTCTCTTTAAAACTAACGTGTATGAATTATTCGTATAACTTTAATCACCTTTAAGGAAATAATAATCTGTTTCATTATTTTGGATAAAAAACAATTTGATTATTGAAAATTGAATGTTATTTGACACATGTATATGTGTTATTGGAAATTATGTTAGAAATGGTAATTTGATGACCTAAAAAAATCTGACAGTAATTGTTATATGCATTTTAAATAAACATCTTTCTCAGAACATTATTTTATTTAATATTTTTCACGCATGGTTTAAAAAAAAGCTCTCTTTAATATTTATTATTGTTTAATGAAGCAAGTTTGAAATACGTTCGGTTTAATCATTTCAGCAAATAAATATTTTATTTACTTTGATTTTGCT
Organism: Latrodectus elegans; assembly: GCA_030067965.1. Taxonomy (NCBI): domain Eukaryota; kingdom Metazoa; phylum Arthropoda; class Arachnida; order Araneae; family Theridiidae; genus Latrodectus; species Latrodectus elegans. Next base: position 4,976,395 of record CM057818.1, read on the forward strand.
ATTTTTTTCAAAAATGAAACAATAATAAGATAACATTTTCAGAATATCATATATATATATATATATATATATATATATATATATATATATATATATATATATATATATATATATATATATATATATATATATATATATATATATATATATAATTATGTCAGAAAAGTATACATATAATTTTTCTGACATACCTTTGGTTAGTGAATTTTATTACCTAGAGTTTCTTTTTTATAGAAAGCAAGTCTTAATTGAGTGCGTGTAGTTCGAAGTCAGAAGTGTATAACCTATTTTCATTGGATTTGAACAAATAAATATTTACTAGTTTACCCGAAGAATGAAATTCTACTGAGATATAAAAAAATAATAAATAAAATTAAGAATGCGTATTTATACACTTTACCCACTATTCAATAGATGTTCAACATAAAAAAAATAAATAATTACTATTTCGTGCAATTAAGTTCTCTGCAACTTAATCAAAAGTTGACTATTTAAAAATATCTAATTTTTGTCTAAAAATTACAGTATTAAAGAGAATCAATTTTTTTACCCTCTTAAATCTAACACATACACACACATATTTATTTCTGTGTTTATTTTCATTTTAAGTAGCATTGGAGTTTGACATATTTTACTGAGTAATGAAAAATAGATTGTCTTTATCTTATTTACGAATTTAATATGTCACAATGCTATTTTTTTATTTCTAGTTGAAAAAACATTTGACAAATAAATATATTATATTAAATTACTAAAATGATTTCTGAAATTCAGAAACTGAATTTTTATATTCTTACAATAATCTTTAGTGAATGAATCACAAAAAAGTTTTATATATATATATATATATATATATATATATATATATATATATATATATATATATATATATATATATATATATATATATATATATATATATAACTCTAAGGAAAGAAGAACATTTATATACAGTTCTAAAAAGCATTGACCAAACAGTATTCTAGCGCAGTAATCTTATATCATTTAATATAACGCTAATGATTCTCTAATTCTGTGTATTATTAACTATAAATACATTCAAGTCATTAAAAATAAATTTAAAATATGAGAGAAAATTTAGTTTATTCACAGAAATTATAGAAAAATGTGAGTAGTTTGTGTTGTGTGAAGAGATAATATTCGTTAATATTCAAAATACCTATAGCAGTCCTAATAAAATATTCATGATAATAAACTTTTAATTATAAATATATTTGTAACTACTAATTTTTCAAATAAATTATTATAAAATAATAAAATAATTCATACTTTTTTACTAGACTTTAAAAGATTATACCCAACATTTTTAATAATTTCCCTAAATTTTCGTGCACAGTTAAAAGTGTTTAATTTCATAAAGTAAAGCATTTGTCGAAGTAATGTTTATTTTACTACAAAAATGATACTTATATAATGTATACAAGAACCTGTTAAATTTTTGCATAAATTGGCGATTTTCTTTATTAAACTTTACTAAATAAAAGTGATCAATGTAAGAAAAACAAACTAAAACAAAACAACTTGATTTTAAAAAGTAATTTGAATATTGAAAAACATTTACGCATTCACGTGAAATTGAGAAAATCAAAAAATGATTTTAAATATTGACATTGAAATATTTAAATTTTATATTATTTAATTATTAGTTTAGTCAATTTTTAACTCTTTCAACTCTAAAATATATGAAATAAGTACCTATTATACATTAATTTTACATACTGTACTGTTTATTACGAAAAGTGCATTTTTAATATGCAAAACGTAATATTAATTTCACAATAGAAAATTACTTTTGTTAACTTGGGGAAACTAACTTCACGTTAAGCGATAAATGAATTATTTGATAGCAAACATCTTGTTATTCGATATTTTCCTGGAATATTCGGGGAAACGTGATAAAACAATATTTATTTTATAATCGACACAAAAATTGTGAGTCTCGTATAAAGAATAGAATACCTATAAGTGCGACATATCATCACAATTTAGAGATCCTTAAAATTTCCATCTATTTTATAGTTAAAAAAAAATCTCATTCTTTTTTTTTCTCATGCACATACTCATGATCCTGGTTGATAAAAGTAAAGTGAAACATTTCTCGCAAAATAAAAAATAAACTTTTAAATTTTTTTTTTTGTCAAAGTAACTCCTTTACCCGATATCCGAATATTTTATGCGCTCCCATGTGTAATATATTTCACTTTTTGTCGGATTTTATTTCCCTATTTGAACTTTTAAACTATGAGAGATTCAATGATATGTATAGTGAAGTATTTTTAGTTCAGAGATAATATTATAAAAATTATTATATTTTTATGTCACGATTTAGATCTTACTTTTATGTTTTTAAAAACTGTTTTATTATCAATGCAGGAAATCTTAAATAGAAAAAAGCTATTATTTTTATATAAAAAAAAATAAATAAAATGCTTATGTATATTTTTTTAAGTTTAAAGTTTAACAAAATTCCTTATAAATAATTCTATACAGTTTTACGTAAAAATATTTTCTTCTTAATAAACTTATTTTTATAAACGCAATTGATTTTTATGATATGAAGTTCGTAATTTTTTCAAAATCAGTATGCTACATTGAAAACTCAAAAAATATACTTCTCTCATAATTTAAATAGCTTTCGTTTTCAATATGCAAGATATTTTGTCATCAGTATGTTTTAATTAAATTTGTCTATGTGTTCATAACAATCTATTACAATAATATGATTTTACTGTAAATAGTCAATACATCCAAATATTTTTTCATGGAATAATGCATTTTATAGTAAAATTCTTACATACCACTTTACTTGGAAAAACTGAAACTCAATTTTCAACCGAAATTCGGCATTTTGTGAGGGGATATATCCTTATATTAAATTGCACATGAAAGTTAATTCGAAGAAATGCATGTGAGAAAATATATACATAGCTACTGTTAGTTTCCATCAGAATAAAATTTTCTGTTTAAAAGAGAGTTAAATGAATCAAATATTTAATACTTCTGAAAAAAAAACTATAACTTTCAAGCAATGATGAAGTGTGGTAGTTTTAAATTATTTGCCATAGTTTCCATAATCAAATTTTGGAATTTATCTATTGTGCATTTAAATACCCTTTTACAATGATTTATGATAGAGATCAATGTTAAAAATGAAGAAATTCCGATTCACATTTTTTAAAGAAATAGGTATCACTTCGCAATTTATAAGTTTTGTTTTATATCACAATTTGAGTTAAAAATTTAAATTTTCTCGAGTTTCAGACAACAAGCAATGCATATGCGCAATATAGTTTCAAAATAATAGATATATTTTGATTATTTTAAAGTATTTTGTAGAATACGTAGCCATTTACATAGCTTTGGGTTTTTGATAAATTGTCACTTTTAACCATAAGTTATGATCGAGTGTTTTGATTATTATTTTTATTTACAAATGATAAAAATCTGGAATTGGGATTGCATTTTAATTGTAATATTTTAAGACGTTTTCAGAACCAATATGTATTGTTTACATTACGTATCTAATATTTATACAAATAATCATTATTTACACGCTCTGCTAGAGATAATTTATTAAAGCAGTATACTTCTCATAAACTGAGGTAAATGCATGCTTTAAAAATTATTCTTTACCACAATTTTATTGCTCATTTCTTTGACAATTTAGAACCTTATTTTTTTTATTTCTATATAATAATTTATAAAAACAATCTCAATACGCAAATAAGAATTAAAAAAAAATATATGTGTACATGTAATTTCTAAAAATGTTCTTTTATAAAACTGACATAGATAATATCTTGCAATGTAAAATCATTTTTGTTATAAAAAATTGTTAATCATAATGCAATATTTTATTTTTGCTTATTTTGCTTCATAATTAATCTTCCATTCCAGATATCGATAAGAAATTTGAAGAATTATTTTTTTTCTCAATAAGTATTGATAAAAAACTATCTTTTTTAATTGATACTTATTGGAATTTTAATTCTAAATCATAATCAATGTATCTTAATATACATTTTTAAATTTTATTAGATATTAAAATATTACATCAAGGTTTTGAATGGGGTACTGTAGAAAATATTATTATATTTTTCATTTATGATATAAGAATACACATAAAAGTTTTTGCATATTAAATAAGAAATAAAATTTGAGAATCTTCTTATGTGTTTGATTATCTAAGGTTTATTATTAATATAGAATATTCAATTATACGCATGAGGCATGAGTACTACGTCACTAGATTACTACTCAAAGTGGCACGACAATTGTCATTTCAAATGACGTTATCGATCGGTAGACTACCCGTTATAATAGAATCCAATTTCTCATTTACAAATATAGGTATAATCGATTATCAGTAGCTAGGCAATTAACCTAGAAGGTTACATCAATGAATATAAGCATCATCTTTTCCATTCTTATATGTATATTGATTCTCGTACACAATAACATATGCATACATAGGCATATATACATATATACACATAGACATAAATTTAATTGTGACTAATTTGTGAAAAGTATATCATGATATTTAACATCAAGTTAATTTGACTTGATTGGATATTTTGATATAGATATTAATTAAATTGAATTAAGAACCCTTTAAAAGGATTCGAAAATTTTACATGCTTTCATTTAAAGATTCAATTTTCTAATTAAAAGCAACAAAATTTATGTATGTAATTTACAAATCAAAAGCATCATTAATCTTTCATATTTAAAAATATATATATATATATATATATATATATATATATATATATATATATATATATATATATATATATATATATATATATATATATATATATATATATATATATATATATATATATATATATATATATATAAATCAAGGATAGTATTTTAATTGTTGAAAATAATTTTTAACTTAACTTAATGCTTGCATAAACTAAAAAATGTAAAAGAAAAAGCAATAAATATTATAAATCAATTCAAACAAATAATTAATTGCAAAACTTATATGTTGATTTTAACAAAAACAACATTAATGACTTTTTCAGCCGGCCAATTTGTCTAGTTGTCAGCGTGCCTGACTACGGGTAGGAAGGTCTTGGGTTTGAATCCCGGTTTAGGCATGGCTGTACTTTCTCTCGCTATCCTGTTTTTGTCCTTTCATTGTGTGTGTGAATGAAGTATGAATGATACCTACTCTATAAATGGGTCCCTATGGCATGTGTGAGGGTGCGATGGTGGGCCACCCCTTGTGGTGCAACAGGGGCAACGCCTCGGCAGCTGAGAGGTCGCTGTATCTGGCCAGTTCGTTGGGTATCAGGGATCAATAAACTATGTTGCAGTTGTAACTGTCTATAATCTGCCATTGGAAAAAAAATATTAATGATTTTGGTAAATATCTTCGTAAATATTATATTTAATATATTAAGCATATATATTTTTCATAAAATACAAATTTATAAAATTTAAAAGATGAAGAAGGTATAAAGGATTTATATTAAATTCAAGAATGAAAGGGGTCATGAATTTAAAAATCTCCATTAATGTAAAATTATATTTCAGAATAAATATTTTTCATATTCTTAAAATATTTGTGAAGAATGTCGTATATCAACCAAATTGGCTATTTCTATCATTTCTCCCGAAATTGTGAGTGATAAGCACCCCACAAAAGTGTCATTCTCATAGGTATGAATTTCTGTCATTCCATTATCCAAATCACATGACGTGGAAATTTTTATTGTCCAATTTATCTAATTGCACTCACCAAAGGAAAGAAGAAATGGCTGCTAGAGTGCATAAAACTGCGTAAAACGGAAAACTCGCCAAAATATATGAGCGCTTAAAGTAATCAATAGTTTCAACTACATCTTCTAGGATTTAAGATTTCTTTTTCACTTTTGATGTTAAAATACCGTTAAAAATGGTACTAGAGCTGTTTCCTTATTGGTGAAGTTCTTCAATGAAAATTACTTCTTTTTTTCATTTTAGTTGATTGGATTTCGCAAAAATAATTTATTTATTTGCAATTTTTTGCCCCAGTAAAGATGTCAAATATGGCATTATAACAAAAACGAAACTTATATAATAATATTAGGTATTCAGCAATCACAGCAATAAAATGAATGAGGTTAAAAAAATCTTAAAACTATTCATGAACATTTAATGAGGTTTAAGAAAATACAGGACTTTTTTCAAAATAAGTGATTAATTTTCATAATATATTAAATGAAATACATGAAATATTGCATAAATATTATTCATATCTGTATACAAGTATGCTGTTATATATATATATATATATATATATATATATATATATATATATATATATATATATATATATATATATATATATATATATATATATATATATATATATATATATATATATTCCATTATAGAATATTATGATATTATGTCATTCATTAAAAAGATGCTTTCATGTGCATCTTAAAAATAACGTTTCGACATTTATTTTTATAAATTTGTTTATGAATTAAAAAACGGATATTCTTTAATATACATTTTAAGCAAAATTAAGTACAATTTTAAACATTCTTTCATTATAAAATAAAATGCAGAGCAGGAAAATTTGAAACAAAACTCTTCATAATAAAACTATGTAATAATTTAGGTAAGTAATAAATATATTAGTTTTATATATTAGAAAATATGTATCTGTAAAATGATAAAATTTGAAAATATTTCACTTTATGTTTATCTCTTTAAATAATAAATGACATAAAAATGATACTGAATAATAAATAATGAGGTATATATCTATGATTGTCAAAGTAAAACATGTGGATAAATCAATGAATGTAAAATGAAATAAATAAAACAAGAATTAAACTTGTAAATGAAATATTATTTACGAAATGAATTATGATTGAATGTGCACATGTTTATTTTATATGAAATTAAAATTCCGAATAGGTCTTCTATTTATTAAATACTTCACTTACATTACATTCATTTATAAAAAAAATCACTCTGAAATTTTAAATTTATGCATGACAGTATGACTTGGCTCTGAAAACATTTTCATAACATGATTCTATGCATAAATGTACTACTGAATGCAATTCAAATTTATTAAAAAATTGTAGTAAAACAGAATCAGATTAACATTGATAGTAAATATATACTAATAATTTGAAATGTGTGTCACCACAAAAATAAAATTGCTGGAATATGATACTAAATATGAAAAGACTGTTATGCTTGAGGAATGCATCACATGCTTCCCATATTCAAGATCTCTTTAGTGCAGAAAAGGACAGATTTGGATATTGAATGGACCGTGCAATTAAGAACAATCCTCACTCAACCACTGCAATCCATGATTTTTTTAAAATGACCGCATGTGGTTTTTTCTCACTTACCTGTGTCACTTGCTAAGAATTGGTGGAATGACTGCAAACTGTGAGGTACATCTGTAACACTTTGTGAAGACAAAGAAGAATAGTTTTTTCGGTGTGCATTTACTTTTCTGTTAAAATGCTCACTTTTCAAGATTTTTTGTGTCCTTTCTCCTTTTCTGTTAAAATGCTCATGGCCTGTTCTCTTAGAAGAGTCACTTTCAAAGACACATCAGCGATATAGAGCTTAGACAAAGTGATACATCGCTGTGAGTCAATCACACAAATATTTCGTATCTACAAAAAATTTACAAGGTAGAATATTTTAGTAGCTTTAGTTGAAAATTCACATTTATTTATTTCCGAGTTTGAAACTCTTATGAACCTTCTCTTTGTTTGTCATGGAAAATGTAAAGATAACTTCTCCAGTAGTGCTTTACGTATTACCATTAACAGCACAATGGTCAGTGTTATATGCAAGTTACAAGTTATAAATACGCCAGTTACAAGTTTTGTGTATTATAAACTTCCAATCACTCATGCGACATTTTATAAAAAGTTCCTTTGCATATTGATTACGGTTTTATTAAAAAAAAGTACCCTTGAAGCTCATACATATGCAATCATTAAAATTAAGCTATAAATGAAAAAAATTATTAAAGTAAAACTATAATTAGTAATGTTAATATAAATAGTAAAACATCTATAAATTCAGAAGCTCATATTAAAAAAATTTAACTTTTTTTTTTTAATAAAAACATTTTTTTATTGTTACTTTTATCACGTGTGCATGATTGTGTTTGGTAAAAGTAAAATTTAACTTTTCAAGAAAAACTACATTTTTCAAAACTTTTTTGTCAATGTTACTGTTTTTACCAGACATTTGAACATTTATTGACCTCCTATGTGTGCAATATATCACTTTCTGGTAAATTTTATTTCAATATTTAAACTATTTTTTGTTCTAAATATTGAGAGAATAATTCATGTGTATGGTGAAGTTATATTTGCGTGAAAATAATACATTTATGGCAATTTTAGATCATCTTTGGTATATTATATAGATTTGAAGAGTTTTGAAGATGTTACATAAATGAAGTGATATGTACTAAATAAATATTTATTTGGATTTTATTGTGTAATATTTATTTGGATTTTTCTTACTTTTTAAAGTTTAATGTAATTATTTTTACGTTAAGTCAGTATAATTTTCATTTTTTCATGAAATTTATTTTTTATGAATGTATTATGAAATGCTGTAAAAGCACATTTATGTTTAACAAAGAAATGAGTGTTTGCTTATACATTTAAAATGTTAAGGAAATTAGCTGTCTAAAAATATTGTAAATTCATTATTTCATCAATTCGCTGACGACTAGTAAAAGCACTACACAAATAATAAGCATTACTACATTTGTGGAATTAGCGAAATGAGAAGGTTTTTGGGATATAACAATGATTGAAGTTTCAAAGCATACACGAAAAATGTGTTGTATCTTCCAGTACTTTTCTGATTTTAATTGATGCACAAGTAAACCAAATTGCGATTTATTTTATCAAAGTATTCCTGGTTCCGTTGTATAAGACCCCATTAATATCTGCTGAATTTAAAATCAATAGCACTGTGATCAATTGGAGACAATATAGAATCTGAGTATCACTGGCAGTTTGGAGTTCGACATACGACTGACATAGCTTTAAAAGAACTCACAGTCAACTCAAGAGTTCTGAGTCAAGAACTTTGGTGGACTTTAAAGGTAATAACTGCTGCATGGACAGTTCGAAGAGGATTGTTTGCTCTGTGACAAGAGCTTCTCTTCAATGACCACGGCATTGGTAACAATTTTGAAGCTACATCATTAGTAGCAAAATCTCAATTGGTGATATTAGCAATGATATTTGAATGCAAGAATACCAAATTCCACCTTCGTTTACTGCATAATAATGGTTGTATTCATGTTTGACTACCACATGATAAATGTACTCTGGTAATTTGTTTTGATATGAGGAATCTGCTTAATATTGTAATGATTACATGAACTATAATTGAATACACGTCTCTGTCACCATTTACTTGAATTTATAATATTTTGAATGACGATTATATAAATTTGTTGCATAATAGCTGTGATTTAAACGCTTTTAGGGACCAAAAAGCCCTGTTTTGCATGATAATGTTAAGTCTTAGCATCATAATTTTCTGTTTTAGCATGATAATACCCTGGCATATATTGCAATTTAACTTACATCCTTAAAAATATATTCTATTGCCATTTTGGTCCGTATAGTCATTAGATGTCATATTAGTAAGATAAATCTAGTTACTGGTTATCGAGAGACGGTATCACTAAAATGCTATATTCATTACGGTTAATGAATTATATGAAAATTTTAAAGCTTCAATACAAGTTGAATATCCCATATTGATTTGATTCGACATTTAGACAACTATTATCGTTAATGTTGCTAGTGATGATTAACCGTGGTAATGTTTTCTCGGAAAATGAGCTTCTAAATTTCTTGAAAACTTCAACTCGTTTTACTTTCAATTCAATGTATTTGTCCAATAAATGTATGATTGTTTTGCATTATTTTCAGAATAATTGCTGAAGTTTTAGAATAGAAATCATCTCATTTTAAATCATTCGGGGTAACAAATTAGAGTAAGTCACACTTTTAATAATGAATTTTATAAGAAATTTGCATATGCCTGTATATATATATATATATATATATATATATATATATGCCCAGCAATCATAAGCCAATCGACATCCTGATGGGCTGATATCGGCAGTGTCGGGTATAAGTCGGCATTGGCAAGCTGATTTAGTAATGATAACGGTTCTATATTGGCAAATGTCATCAAAACTTTGTACTTTAATGTTATCAGAAGCAAGTATTGGTCCTAATGTTGCTAACTGCTGGCAAATTGTGAATGTTGTCGGCCGATATAGTTCTGATACATGCTTTCCGATTCTGGATCGAATATCATATGCAATATCGGTACTATTGCAGAGTTGTGAAAGATGGTGGAACCATCAAATTTTCTCCGAATTAAAGACTTCATGGTTACAAATGCAACAATAGCAAAAGGAATTAGAAATTAAAGTCATTAAAATTAGAGATCTTTTTCATAATATTACATTTAATATTCATACTGATCATTAATAATTAATTTTTTCTGCTATAGTGACACAGTTATTTCATGAAAAAATGTATTTAAATAATTTATATTTAATTTTTTTTCAGTGAACAAATATTTTGAATGATAAAAACTTAGTTTAATATAAACAATACGTTTACGATCTATTAAACAATTACATTAAGTAATCTTTTTTCTCAAGTATAAAAATATTTTACAGGCCGTGGTAGAGATTAGTAGATAGGGTATATATATATATATATATATATATATATATATATATATATGGTATAGAAAATAATGACTGAAAGTTTGTTCTTGACGCAAAGGATGCCTTTGATTGAAATGAAAGCCAGTCGGTCGTTGATATATTGATTCCAGCATACAGAAGAATTTGCGATAGGCTGTTGCATCAGATTGAGAAGGACAGGTAACTAAAAAAGCAAATCGCGACTGACAGAAGCTTGGATGCAACACAGGGCACTGGCTGTGGCAAAGATTGTTGGAGCAAGGAACTGTGAAACGTTTGCAGAATGCTGTTGCAGCCAGAGTAACTTCAGCACACATCCGATCTGAGGTGGGGGTGAACCCTTTAAGTGCCTTAAAAGTTGACCGAAATTCTGCAACATGTGAAATGCATCCTGGTTAATTCCATATCGAGCAGAGGCATTTGCAATTGATTGGTTGCTAATGGCCTACGCTCATTGGAATGTTTAAAAATTTCATTAAGTGATTGAACCCACAGCATACACGCCAACGTCTGAAATGGTGCAGATTACAGCAAGGGGGACGACGCAATGCCACAGGATCGTCTTCACAGATGAGTCAAGCTTCTGTATTTTTAATGAGAGCCTCCACATGCTAGTCTTTTTTCGGCGCGGAGAAAAGTGGAATCCTGTATGAATTGTAAAAATCCCTTCCACACGACAGTGCAGCATCAGGGTTTGGGGCCCTGTTGCATAAGATTCTAGGTCATCTCTAGCTAGAATTCACGGTACTATGAAAGACATATTTTACAGAGATTATGTGAGAATTACCCCGTACCTTCAGGGGTGCAGAATGCCCTTTTTAAGCCAACATTCCTTACAAAGTATATAGCAGCTTCCCAGACCACCGTGCTAATCAATTTTCTCACCAATCAAATTTGGGATTTGATTAGGCTCCGTATAGAAGAAAAAGACAAATTGAGCTATACTTAAATAATAAACGTTTCATTCAAAAGATTAAAATAATACCTTAAAAATGTATTACTGTTATTTTAGTTTTGGATTTATTCATATTTTAAATAAAAGTCAATATTAAATTAATGCAAATTAAATAAGTAAAACAGCAATTAATACAAAATGCTAGAAAATTAAATAAAAAGTTTGTTAAACAAAGATTCATATAAATTCATAATCTGATACTGCCAGATTTCTTCAGAAGTTAAAAATAATTTTGAAAATAATATTTGTATTTTTGGTCCTTAATAAATGAAATTTAAAACTAAAATTTTACTAAAAGTTGGAGCTACTAAAATCTAAAAAGGAGCTACGTTGTTATAAATCATAAACAATGAAATCAAACTTGCTTTATACATTTGTTTTGTACCAAATACAAAGATTTCAAAAACAGTGTTTACATCAATCCTTATTTAAAATTCATGGTTCGAGAAAATTATGCTTACTAAATTTAGATTTAACAACAGCTAATTTAGTTACTATTAAATCTAACCAGTTTTGAATATTTTATTTGTGCAAATTTTGGTTATTTGAATAATTTATGTCTTTGTAATCGCTATTATTGTGTGATGTTTACTTTGTCCAATAGCATGAACACGAGAATTGCTTTCATTCTTACTGGTAAGCAAATGAAGCAAATAGTAATTTAATTTTGATTTAGTTTATTACAAACATATTTTCCTATATATAACGTAATGGCATTAAATATTAAATAAATTTCATATGAGCTTTTAATATGAAATTTATTTAATGTTTGAAAATACACTATATTTAAAAATTATGTGGATGAAGTATATAATATAGCATATATAATAGTCCTAAATATATGAACTAAGGAATAATATTTTCAAATTTTTCTTATGCTTTTATTTACCTACACTGTCTTCAGTTGATTTGGAACACATGTAAGGTTATTATTATTTAAGTAAATGATCAGAAGCACAATAATTTATTTATAAATATTCGCTGATTGAATATTTTTGCGTATCATTTTTTGACATTAATTACTATTACCATATATATATATATATATATATATATATATATATATATTCAACACACAGTCAAAATTTAAGAAGAAAAAGCTTATTTGATGAATATTTCAAGTAACAAATCTTAATAAACATACGTATTTTATTATTCGATGTCGCTTTATAAAACTTGATCAAGTGAGACAAATAGGAATATGTCAATTACTGCATGATTAAAGCAATTTTGGTACAAATTGATATCTTTCACTCAATGTAATTTGCCGGTATTTTTTCCTTCATGTCAAATGATCGTTTTTTTCTAAATATTAAAATTTGCTACAAATTTCATGGCTTATTTCAAAAAACAAATTATTAAAAAGCATTTCGTTCTTCTTTTTGAAAAAAAAATAAAGATTAAAGGCTCATTTATTTCCCACAAGTATTGCATTTTGTATAATAATATAGTGTTTGAGAAATGTACATCAATAGAGCAATAGTTAGAATTATAGTAAAACTATTAGGACTGTTTTTTTTATTAGTAATGATAATGTAAAAATGACAAAGGATGTTTAGAAGGATTTGATTTGGGATTAATGAAGTAAAAAACGCATGAACCGACATTAAATGTCCACTTCTTAATGGATACGTTTTAAAAGCATTAATCGCGTTACTTTAAAGAAGAGCACTATCAGTTCTTTGTAAACGTAATAATCAAGTTCCCATTATCAATTTGAAGAATTTTATTTTGCGAGATATAAGTAAGATAATTTCCATTAAAAATTTGCATGTAGATTATTGTGTTCTTGATAATTATATTCAATGTATCTTTGTGTTTTTTAAAATAAACATTTCTATAAGCATATTAAACTGTTTTTTTTTTTTTTTTTTTTTTTTTATAAATTGCTATAAGAAGTTGCTTTTTTAAAAATCATTAAGAACAATTTAAGTAAATGAAGGCAAGTAAGAGAATACAAACGAGATGAAAACAAAATAAACTTTGAAGTTTAGAAAATATCAAAAAAATGTGGTTTTGTTTAATTATTAACATCTTACATGAATTTCTAAGCGAGATAAGTTTAAGTATCTAAAATGTTATCTGTGTGGTAGAACAATGTACAAACTTTTCTAATAACAAGCAAAAATGCTTAGAGCAAAGAATTAGTATCGATTTAAAATTATACGTTGAATGTTAATACCCTGCTGGACAATTGCTAAGGACGAATAACACTATCATCCATAGCAACCACAAAATGAAAGGAAGCAAAATGTGGAAAATTAAAATAAGTGCGGGATATAGTAAGAAGAAGTATACGTATGCAAATTTTTTCCACGTCTGTTTACCACGTGATAGCGTTCATAAGAGCTTTAAAGGTTTTGACACGTGTGGACAGTTGTTGTTTCAAGTCAAAGTTTTACAGGAAAGATTTAATAGACGTACTTGAAATTTTTGGTATGTCTTCCCGACATCACTTACATGGTTTTATGCGTGGATGAATTATTGGAAAGATCGAAGAAAGGTGAAAAATAACAGATGTTGCCAGGGAGTTTGACATCGCTCACAGCGTTGTTTCACGGCTGTGGAAGTCATTCAAAACTACTGGAATGTGTAGTAGGTGGCATGCGGGAGGTCGTGTTAGAATTACGATGTCTGCAGAAGGCAAATATATCGTCCTATCAGCAAAAAAGAACAGGCGCACCACAGCTCAGCAGGTGTCCGATCAATTTTTTGCTGCATCAGGAAAGCAGATATCCCAAAAAATTATTGCCAGATGTTTGAGGGGAGGAGGACTATACGCCCGCAGACCTGTTGTGTGTGTCCCCTTGACCAGATTGCACAATACTGCCCGTTTCCAATGGTGTCGTGAGCATTGCAATTGGACTGAACAGTCCTGTCGGATATCGATCCCTTTCCTGGATATTTTCTGGACGATAAGCAGCATCACTCTCGAGCCAGATCAGTTGGCGTCTACAATCCGATGACAGACTGAGCCTACTCTCATCTGAGAATAATACGCATGCCCAGTCCTGTTGAGTTTGAAAATCAAAATATTATTCTGATTTACTACTTTACCTTAGAAATATAATATTTGAAACTATTATGCTCAATGTATTCTCTGTTTTGGCTTATAAAACTCAAATGAACTGCGAAATTTTCAAATCTTGCTGTCCATTTAGGACAATATTTTCACCACTTGAAGAGCCCTTTACTTATAAAGACTTTTTCAAGCATTGATTGCTGAAAAAATTTAATCAACGAAAAAAATGAAAAGTATATGTTATATATAAGTTGTGTGAATTGTAACCTCTTTAGTTTTATAATTAAATTATTAATATTTTTTGATAGATTAGTCAGGCATATTGTCATACTTGATTGATTCACCTATATCTTGAATTAATTTAGTTTAAGGATTCTAATAATGAATTATCTTTACCTTATGTTAAATTGTTGAAATTTAATGCGATAGTGAAACAATTTCAGCTTTACATACTTAACATGCATTATATAGAATCCCACTTACGGGACTAATTCGTTTCAGAATCATGCTCGTAAAGCGAAAAAATTCATTATGCCAAACACTTTTTCGCAAATAAATTGATTTAAAATACGATAATGTTTTAAATGTCTTAAAAGTACTCACAAAATGTTATATGCAGTGTTTATTCAAAGGAATTTTTTTTAAAAAAAAGATAATCATACTCTACCACAGAGTAATGAACCAAATTTGAATGTTAATTCAATTCATAGAAAAGAAAGAAATCGAAAAAAACTATGTTTCATACCTAATATATTTTCTAGAAAGATGTTAAAAGGCATTTTTCTTAAAGGCATTCCAAAATCTACCAAAAATGTGACGCAACAATATCATCAATAAGTTTTTAGCTTGCATAGCCACTTTCTTTTTAGGGTGATGTGTCTCTCGATATCTAGATATTATGCAAGATTCCAGTGCTTTTAGCATTTCTCTCATTTCGAAAGAAGATTGTTGCTTTTCGGTTGTTTATTCCTACTTTGACAAGCTCTCTTTTTAAACATTTTACTATGAAGTACAATACAACTTCATAAATTCTTTGGTGGATGGCTCTTGATATCCTCTTCAATATCATTGTTATCCAATCCCTTGATAATGATCAAAGACCCAATAACATTGACTGCAGGTTAAACAGGTAATATCTCGGAATCCATAAAATAATATTCGGCAATGTTCTCATATCAAACATTCTTTCACGTAGAGGTCATTTGTCTCTTGATATACTTGTAAGTTATCTTCAGACAGGTAACGATGTGCTAGTGATTTTTTTTTTTTTTTGAAATTCTCTGAGAGTGTGATTGATTCATTTCAGTCACCTTAAAACAATGTTCAAAGAGTGTTTTACAATAAGGCTTCATAAAAGCAGAAATAACTTAGTACTATAAGCTGGAATAGCTTAGTGGTGTTAGGAAACAGAAACTGGATCTTAAAGAACTTATTAAAAGACGTGCTTGTAAGACATGAAGTGTCAGATTGATCTCAAGCAATTTTTTTCACCGAAGAACAAAAATATCCCTTGTTCTATACAGTAAAAAAAAAGTCCTGTGACATTAAAGACTTTTTTTTTTAACCTTCACATCTCATTTAACCTGATCTTCTGGATTTTGCATTTATTAAAATCTCGTAGAGTTTCTAAATGATAAACAAGAAGTGATATAATTTTTTTTTTTTTTTTAAATCACAATTTGTATCGGTACAAATCAGAAACGCAGGGCAGTCTTCCATTGTCTTATAATTCATATACATTAGTTTAGATATGTGTTTTCCATAAAAAACAGTTTCTTCTTAAATAAAAACTTAGTATGGCCAATAGCTTTTAAAATCTACGAATTTCTTGAACTCATCAATAAAATTCTCTGGAGATTTTGTGTTGGAATTCGTTAATTTAAAGTTTGCTTTTATGTCTCATAATGCTGTAGATACCGGTTTTCCTCTTAAATTTCTAAAACTATGCATAAATTCCCTTAAATGCCTAAACGAGGTCGATGAAAGTCTTTTTTCGTCTTCTCAGAAACTATGTTCTTGTTAATAATTTCAAGTTGAAATTTATTTTTATTTGTCCTTAAGACAAGCAACTTTTCAACATAGGATAGAATACTTAACAGTTAAAAGATACTTGCTACCTGTGAAGGATTACCTGTGAAAAATTTATCTTCCTAATCTTGTTATTGTTCGTAGGATAGCGTAAATTCTTGATGTAGAGATTTTTCTATGTGTGCTTGTTAAGAGACGCTTTCCACAAGTTTTCGATTTTAAATGACTTGATGTTTTATTTTTATCGCTACTTTTACTAACTTGTCGCTGTTTTCTTGCGATTTTTGTTTCGAAAAGATTTTTGCAATGGTTTATTTTTTTTTCACGCAAAAAATTACAAATCTTTTTCTTGTGATATTCTTCCTAGTAATTAAATTTATTTTTTATCCTGTATACATAACAGAATAAAACACAAGTCTTAGAAGGTGTGTAATCAGAAGCGACGCTGCAATGCTATTGCAAAGATTGATAAACCCACACAATGCGGGATTTTGTCTCTCTTTCTCCAGTCTTTCTTCCTTACTCGTTATTCAAAAGTAGCTCGATAAGCTATTTTTTCCATTAAAACTTGTTTTGCTCGTTATGAGCGGTGCTCGTTAAGCAAGGCTCTAACTATATCAGGTGCTTCATTTCATCCAATTACCATGACATTTTTTAATTTATATCTTATTTAAATTAATTAAATTAGGGCCTACTTCTTTTTCTCATGTATAACCGACTACATAAAAACTTGAATGTTTAATAAAAACTTTGAGAATATCCTTTTTTAATTGCATTTCTTTCTCTTACTTATTATGAAGAAAAAGTTTAAATATGATATTTTACATTCATATTTGAATTGTTATGAAAAAGTAAGTTTGCATATAGTTTCTAAAATCTTTTTAACATATTTACTTTATTCAAACTCATTCAATGCTTTTCATTTGCTTGTATATCCAATATCTATTTATTATGTTACTATATTTATGCAATATTTTTATACTCTTTCCATGTGAGTCTGATGAATATTTGGTAAAAATAACTTAGACAAAATAAAAAAAATAGAAAAATAAAATAAAATAACTTAAACAGCCCATAATTAAATGGATGCAAATTTATAAATTTTTGTAAAAATTTATTTCTATTTGTTATTAATTTGAATACATAGCACTAAACAAAGTAGAAAAATTCATATTATAATCTAGTTCAAGAATATCGATACTCAACAGAAGAATTATTTACTTTTTTGATGGTAAATGATAAATATATTTTCAAATTTATTAGTTCACAATTTTAGTAAAATGGTTAAAATATTTGACACATGATTTATATGTTTCAGATGATTTAAAATATTTGACACGCGATAATTATGCAAGAAAAATTATACAATAATTGTTCATTACAATATTTTAAACACTACTTTTATATATTAAGCAAGAAGCATATTGATACTTGTATATATTTTACATAGGAAAACGTAATTTAAAATTTTGATAAATTTCAATTTTTAAAATGTTTCTAATATACCATATAAATTACATAACATTAATATTCAGCAGCACATTATTTCTCAACTTAAATACCATGGTTTACTGTTTATTTACTATGAAGGATTTTTTTTTAAATTTTGATTTGATGATATTTTATTCAGTTATATTTTTTATTATGAACATTAACTTCAAAATTAATAGAATATCCTTCAATTTACAAAAAGAAGCTCAGCAAGAATGTCGGTTTTCATAGAATTCAGTAAAATAGTATAATATATAAGACATTGCCAGCATGGTAAATTTTCTATAGGTCCTGGTGATGTTAGCCATTGTATTCAAAACATGTTAACGTCTATGTCTATGCCTATTTATTTCTATGCTTATGTCTATTATGTCTATTTATTTTGAAGTTAATATTCATAAACACGTTTTATTATGAGAACTAACTTCAAAATTAATAGAATAACCTTCAATATACAAAAGGAAGATTAGTAAGAATGTAGGTTTTCATAGAATTAAGTATGATAGTATAATATATAAGACACACTGCCAGCATGGTGAATTTACTATAGGTCCTGGTGATGTTAGCCATTGTATTCAAAACATGTTAACGTCTATGTCTATGCCTATTTATTTCTATGCCTATGTCTGTTATGTCTATTTATTTTGAAGTTAATATTCATAAACACGTTTTATTATGAGAACTAACTTCAAAATTAATAGAATATCCTTCAATATACAAAAAGAAGATCAGTAAGAATGTAGGTTTTCATAGAATTCGGTGTGATAGTATAATATATAATACACACTGCCAGAATGGTAAATTTACTATAGGTCCTGGTCATGTTAGCTATTGTATACAAAACATGTTATGATGAGAAATAGTTAAATCAAATATTGCTCAAACTTTAGGAATAGTAATGGAATAATGCATGCTGATAAGGTGATAAATATGTAATGAACTCACCATAAAGATGCAATCCAAGAATCATAATTATTACGAAAATTTGCTATTTTTATTATACAAGAAAAGTGAAAATATTTTTAATTTAAATTTACTTGTCATATTTTGGTTCCGAAGAAAATTTCAAAAATATTTTGATTCAAAATTTTATATTGATTTTAAGTTGTCTTAAGAAGAAGAAAATAGTAAGAATTAAATAATAAATAATTTTTTTCAAATAATCATTCAAACAATTAGGCTGGCAAATAATTTTATCAAACCTCCAATAAAAAAAAAAATTCTAAATATTTTTATCAAGTTAATGTGTAAACATTATCTGTAAAGAAAAATTAGCGATAGCAATCCAAGTTTTAGTAAAATATTTTATTAAATATTCTGCTGGAATAATATTTATTAGTTTAATGTTGAGTTTAATAAGTATAAGATTCTTATTATATTTTGTATTTTTAGAAAAAGAATCACTGCTCCTTAAGTTAAATATTTTTTAATGAAATGATTTCTAATAGAAATAAGAATGATTCAGAATGTGAGGTGAATATATAAATATATCTGATCTCAGGTAGATGAGGTCCTGCAGATGTATGAAACATTATATGTAAACATTTTAAAATTAATACTTTTTATTGTGTGTTTCAGATTTAAACTATTTAATTATTTTTTAACATTATCATAGATATTATTGCTCTCATTGCAGCTAAACTTCTACAGACTATAACATTACTGATTCTGATCGATGTAACGTTTCTCTAAATCTCATATCTAAAATCCATCCTATTTAGAACGAATTTCAAATTTCTATAAATGTTTTGTGTTAATGTTGTTGAACTTATAGTAAAATTCAAAAACTTCGAACTGTGAAAAATCTTTTGATGTAGATAATATTCGGGATTTACATTGATATTTGCTTAAAAATACTGTCAAAAGAAATCAGGTTTTGCATTTGTTTAAAGTTACTTCAAATGAAATTAAATTTCCTGTCTATGTAACATGTGAAATATGTATAACTCATTCTGAGTAAGGTTTATTCTTCAAGAACAAAACCTTAGAAACCTTATCTTGAAAAAATAGATTCCATTGTAATGAATTTTGTGAAACAGTGATAAATTTTCGTAAATGTAAAGTAGACTACCTGTCTTTGAATCAGACCACGTTTTCATTACGATTCATTTCCTTGCATTGAATTTCATTATCTTTTTACACAGATTTCTTTTTTTTTCATGTTTTGAAACAAAAATCTTTTATCTCTTACAGAAGAAAAGAAGACGGTGAAAGAATTTTTAGATTCATTATAAGGCCGAAGACTGTTCAGTTGTATTACCATTACTCAAGATGTTCGCTTTTCTTATTTTTATAATCATACTTTCGGAGGTTTTCTTTTCGTCAATTCTTGTATTCACTTTCAAATCACACAATATGCGTTACAAGTACTCGAAAAGAAAACGATACTGAAAAACTAACAAAAAAAATGCTTTTTGTCAGATAACGTGCATCCATTCTGACTTAGTGAATTAAGTTACTTTTGTTTTCTTGGTCCCCAGAGAGTTTTTATTTTCATTAACTTTTGTTTAATTTTGCAAATACATTTGCTCAGACATGTACTACTCTTTTGAAGAATAAATTAGTTACTCTTTAAAAGGATTTTATGCCCGCTCCTTACTGAATAATTAAGGAAGGAGGAATAAAAGAACCAGTAAAAAATAATCTGAAGTACCTTATATTCAGAATGAATATATTGTCGAGTGAAATGAAGAGATTAACTTACAATAATGGTTGGAATATCATTAGTATTGTTTTTTCTGAAAATAAAAAAAAGTATTCAGTTAAATATTTATTGATATATGTTGTTAAATACGCATAAATGTTTCTGGAAAATAATTCAAAAATCAGTTTGCATGGACGTATATTTTAAACAACTGTTATTTTAATTAATATTTTAATTAACTGTAACACTGAACAAAATTCACCACAAAATAAAGTTAAACATAAAATACCTCTATGATCTTTATGCTCTGAATATCTTTTAAATTTATTTTCACTGATTGTAATTTAAGACTTGTTAAAAATCAGTTGCCTTTAAAGTAGTTTAAATCTATCGCGAATTCAAAATTCTTGCAAAATCAAATCACACTTTGGTCCTTATTATAGATATCTGTTTTAAAGATACATTAGAAGCAGAAGTTAAAGAATAAGGGATAATTCATCAAATCAAAATATTTATATGATTTTCATATAAATATATTCATTTACTTGGTATGGAATTATTAAAATTTTAAATTACTTATTAAGTATCTTTTCAAAGAGATGAAACTTAAAAAATGAACTTCGTTATCTTGAAATATATCCATAAATAAAAAGGGAGTTATCTTTTCATTATTGTATCGGAAGACTGATTGACATGGAAATTAAACTGTTTGGATAATAATAATTGTAAATGATAAATCATAACGAATTTTATTTTTTTTTATTTTTAATAGGCCATGTTAAATTAGAAAGAATTCCTTTAATTTGCTTTTAAATTGCTTACTTCAGAGTTTTAAAGATATTTATTTAATAATTTACTATATGCACTTATTTGAGAAATAATTATTTTTGTAACAATATATTTTTATCCAATGATTTGAATATTTTATTTTCTGTTGGGTAATTTCAATATAAAAAGCATAAAGCTTCCCTTCTGGGTATTTTCTTCCCAAAACTGCATTTTAGTGTTCATTTACTTTTAAGTGATTTCGTATTTACTAATACAGTTCTTATTGTCTAATCATGTTCAGTGCCTTTCCAGTATAAAAAAATATTATATACTTCTAATAATATAAAATAGAGAATTATGAAATACTTATTCCAGAAAATAATTTTTTACAAATTGATTTAATGAAATAAGCAAGCGAAATTTCCTTTCCATGATATTTTTTCTCATTTTAACAAACCAATTATTCCACAAAATTGTGGTAATATTTGAAAACGTTGTTATTTAAATAAACATTCTTCTTCATTTATATTGTAAATCAAAGATAATTAAGCGATTTCTTCAAATACCATACTAAATTTTTCAAATAAGGTTCTTTACGTCTTTCGCAATGTGAAGGGAAGAAAGTGCCTTATTGTAGTCTATAATTCTACACGCACACTGAGAGAGAGAGAGAGAAATAGATACAGTTGTATTTTTTGGTTGGATTTTAGAAAATTGATGTGTGTGAGTGATACAACTCCAACTATGGGATCTTATATATTAATAAGAATAAGATATTAGTTACTTAAATAATTTAAGATAATTCTCATAAAATGCTTTATACATCCACCAAATTAAGAAATCATATTTGATTTCCAAAATAAGTTACCTTTTTCCAATGAGAAATCAGTTATAAATGCAAGTTTTATCACCTGTATTTTCAGTGTAGGAGTAGGATTCAACCAACGTAAAGGATGGTGAGTATCATTCATAATTTTAGCGTTATGATTGAGAGACTTTTTCATTTGTCTCAGATCTAATGATAATTGCTTACAGATGACTCTGAACGTGTGATGCGTGAAATACACTTGAGCACATCCTCAAAGCTGAGTAATGAATAAAGTTCAGTCTGCGTAAAACAGAAAACCTAGCAAATAACTGCACAACACAGTTGCAGTCAATACGACGGAATGACGTTCTATCAGTACCCCAAGATGTAATTGAAATATACTTGAAGATATTAAGCATATGTTAACTTTCGGTCAAATATCACTCCGAAAATTAAAACTTATTTCACTGACTACAGCTTTCGGTGTATTGTTTAGATGAAGAACAGAATCGTTATGAAAGGTGGTTTTCTGGCAGAAATAGGCCAAGCAATGATTGCTAGATAATGATTAAAGGAATTCTTGCTAAATAATGATTGAAGAATAATTTCCTAGATAAAAAAATAATGTAAGGACATTATCTGTACACCATGAAGCTAGTTTATTAACAGATGATTGTAGTTGTCTCTGTATTAACTGCAAGTTTTACCCATGGCCAGATATTTGCTAGTACTCTACATATATAGTGTCATTAACAAAAGATGAAGGTTGATGAATAATTCTATTTATGTACATGTTAAAAATAACAACATTTAAAACAGACCTTTGAAGGCACTCACAGATTGGGTAAAAATATTGGATGTAAATGATCCATTTTCTTTTTTAAGAGCACAGAACAGTAAGAAGTTATTCAGGAATATTGGTAGACTACCCCAAAAGTCAAAATTGTGTTATGCATGAATAATTCCATAATGTCATGTATTGTCATATAATTTTAAAAAAAATTAAAATTAAATGGTTTACAACGCTTTTGTGAGTTGTGGATTTAAGATTCCAGATATGTTATTATTAAATAGAAATTAAATTATTATATAAATAGAAATGCTCCTCTCCCGGAGCTGAATGGAGTGCCTTCAATTGATTCCTTGAATGAAAAATCTTCATAGGAAGGATGAAGTGATAGTCTACCCATTTGAGTTCCAGAGCATTTGATGACTTTTTTTCAGAGGCCGCATAACTCACTCTAGGCTGTCCTGTATGTGAGGTAACTTGTTTTCTAGCCTCAGGATGCGAACGTTTATTGTTCCCTTTATTGATGGAGATTTCTGTTTCAACTACTCACTGAGGCTAAACTCAAGAACAAGAAGAATGATTAAAATGACTCATAACACATGCTTCCTTTGTTGTGCAGTTCGAGATAACACGGTCAACTACTGTGCAGCGGGAGCAAGTCAGTTTGTTTGTCTTTGCAAGCATTTCTTGAGTGTCAAAAACGTTGATGCTGAAAACATTGCAAAGGATTTAGTATGTAAGGTCTAACAGGCAGAATCATTTACACAGTTAATATTAACTGGTAAGTCTAGTGTAGCAAAAGTCGGAATGAGATGTTCCGTATCAACATACCTGTCATCTCTTCTGATTGTAATACTTTAGACGTCACAGGCCTTCTGACACTGCAAATTTTCTAGTATCTCCTCCAATAGTGAGCTCTAAAAATGTTTTTAGGAAATTTTGCTCAGTGAATAGTTTAAATTTCCGTCAAGTGGAGTATTTACCTCAATATTCAAATACATTCGCAATTGCTTAGCAATGCTGCTTGCGTAAAGTTAGCAGCCTCTACCAATTAGTTACCTGATTTTAACATGTGGATACCCCTCACTTCTGGAATTAATACCGATGTTTTTTTTGTGTAAGAAAGGCGGACACTAGTTCAAAATAACAATTATTCCTTTTATTACAAAAACTTATGCTTTATTATTTTGAAGACAATTCTACCATACGAGAGTAGAAAAATGTTTATTTTCTCTATATATAGACAAATAACATCTCTGGACATGACTTCATCACCTACCAGCCAGCCCAACAAGGGGTATAGACCAGTTGCATACGGGACAGCCAAGTCCTATTTACTCACATTAGATAGGAAGTGATCCTATCTACTCACAGTAGATAGGACGTGATGGCTTACAGCTTTAACGAGTCATCCATCGCGTGATTCATAAAGCCAATTCATGTGGTGAACATAAGACTTCTGTTGTTTATCTGAAGTTGAGGCTAAGGCATTGAATTGGTCTCTGGGGTCCACAGTTAGCATGACCCTCCTTTCCAGGCACATGGGTCATTATGCATAGCAAACACTTGGCCGTTTAGTTCCTAAGATAACTTAACAGTAACAAAACGGTGGCCGCTACTCAAAGGGAGCAATCAACATCATACGACGTTATCACAAACAGAAAGAGCGAACAAGAAAGCAAAATAATAGAGAAAAGAAGGAACTATAGAAGAAGACTGATCATTTGAGTAGTTGTTACAATGACACTAATGTTCACTTAAACAAGGCAAAGCCCTAAAGGGTATTGAAATTCCAAATTGAAACAAATAGAACATAAAATGATTGTTACTAACTGAATATTCCTTTTACTGGCAATACAATTGTTTGTAAGAAAATATCTGTATTAATTTCAAAATCTGCTACAATCGACTTATTCTTTTAAATTGCTAATCAATGCTTCTTTTTAAAATTCCGTCACTGTATAGCAATCTAATTAACACATTAGATGCTATTGAATTATAGCACGAAACAATATATTTACAAATAATAACAAAAAAAGAAATGATGTTTTAAATGTTCTATTAATTTCCTATGGTATGAAGAAATTTATTACACCCGCAAGGGATATATTTATGACTACCACTACGATAATGAGACAAAATCATTTAGATGGAAGAACTTTAAAATTGATATGAGGAATATTTTATTTGTGAAAAAATAAAGATTCTAATATAAACTAAATGCATCCATTTATTTGATGTAAATATAATCACAAATTAAGTATGTTAGGTAGAAAAAAATGTGAGGAAGTTCAGAAAAGTAAGATACACTATGGTTCATAAAACGAAACGAAACATGATCACCTCGAAAGATTTATCGCAAAAACTGTAATAATACTTCATACACTTCTCAACATAAGTATCATCGGTATTTTTGGCACTTGTCTTGCAGTGGGATAAGATTTTCTATTCAGTATTACAGATATCTGGCGTTTTGGAATGGAGTGGCACAGCTGTCTCCACGTCTTCATCTGTAAGGAAGTGATGATCGGACATGCGAGTTTATTTAGGTGCAATAACAGCCAGAAGACGCTGGAAGCACAATTGGGGCTATAAGAGGGATCATTAAACAATTCTTAAAGAAACTTCTCCAGTAGTTTTTTTTTTTTTGTCAAAATCTGCGTATGAGGACGAGCATTGTAGTGTATCAACACAACACCAGTACTAAGCATTTCATGCCTTTTGTTTTGAATGTCTAGTCGTCAGCTCTTTAAAGTTCAATGTTCATTTAATTTTTCACATCTCTACAAAAATCAATGAGCATAATATTTTTAGTGTCTTAGTAGATCATGCACATCAATTTCTGTTTGGATAAATTTCTTCCCAACAGGAGGTTGAGTATGATGTTAATTCATTTGAGCAACCAATGTCTTGTCACCTGCGATGATTCTATCGAAATACTCGTCACCTTCATCATGGTATTGTAACAGAAATGTCAATTCGGCTCCCCTCTATTGCATGTTTTGTTCATTTGTAAGTTACTTCGGTTATCACCTTTCACACAATTTAAGGATCCAAAGATGTTTCGTTATGATTTTACACACCACATTTCACGATTTTCTCTTAAAAGGACTGTTGATTTTCCTAATCATAACGAGACATTTCTGCACAAATCACTGTCGTACCGAATTCGAAAATCTCTTGTCGATGTGCAATGGATGAAAGCTGTGCGGTGTGTCATGTACATTTTGTCTTTCCAACACCAACAGCAAGTCAACTTCTTACTTATCACGTGCAGTTACAAATCGTTATCACTAATCTTACCTCCCAGTTGATAGGAGAAGATATATGAGACTAAATTTTTACTCACGCTGATGATTTTAATATGAGATATCTGAAAATCAGGTCAAAATATGATAGTCTCATACCCATAATCTGCCTTACACGTACCTTCACGTCTCTGTTATTTTGATGCTCCATCTTTTGGAGTCATAGGAAATTTACTTTTCGGATGACCCTCGAATCTTATTTTTTTCTTGCTTATCTGTTCTTCTGAATGAATAACTATAATTATTATAATAACATATAATTATTAGATTTTAAGAATTTAAAAGTAAATGCAAATAATTGCTGTAAAAATGAATTTTAGTGTGTTATCTTGCAATTGCTTATTTAAAGATAATCTAATCAATTTAAAGATAAACACACAAATGAGACTTGAGATCACTCATACAAGAGCCAGAAAATATTATTTTTACAATAAATAGTGTAATAAATATTCGATTCTTATCGTTAGTGATATGTAAAAAATGTTTGCTTGTTATATTAAACACATCTTAAAATTTTTTGTTTGTTAATAGAAATATTTTTCTAATCATTTATTCGTTCATAGCAATTTTATGATTCCTTGTTTGAAAAGTAATTTTAAATGATCCAAACATTTTCAAAGATTCATATAATTGGCAATATTTTGGCATATTTATTTCTAACAATTTAAATACGTATTTTTTCATATACATCATTTTTTTCTAGCTGCTTTTCTCTATCATTTGTGAATTTTTAGTTATCTATTCGGATAATGTCTTATAAATTTTAGATAATGTAATATATTAAATTCTGTTCCAATATGTTATACAAACACACACGCACTCACTGAAATTTACAATATATAGTATACATAAAAAGTACTGTATTTTAAAAATATACTATTCATATCTACAAAAATAAACGTATTTGCTATAGACAACAATATAAAGAATTTAAATTATACTAAAATATGGATGTATTTCAATTTAATCCAGATCAATATAGCTAGATTTTTAAATTACCTTCATTATGTTGTCTCAATAAAAAGCTTCCTGGAGTTCTAAAATAATAAATTACAACATAAAGTAATAATAAATAATTATTGGTTAATTATAAATCACTTAAATATACTGTTATATACTAATTTTAAGTAACAGTAAATAAAAGATATTGATGAAACTACATTTGAAAGTTTTCTATTCACATTTCCACCATCAGAATCCTCAATTACAGCATTAAATTTCCAAAGAGTTTAAAATTGGAAACGCAGAAAAAGAGAAAAAAATATCTTCAGTCCTGCTCAGTTAGCTACTTAATCAAGAGTTGTGAATCTGCTATATCCTTCTGTTACAGGGAACGTACCGCAATAAGGCGGTGCTAAGGTAAGGGTCTCCCCCTATTCCGCAGCCCCGATTCTAGAGGATTAATCCAACTCACTGATTAAATTCTTCTGTCCTTTTTTTCTCTTAAGTGATGTGATGTTAGGGTTTTTGGAGACCATTTCCTATTTTTTTTCGTCTTATCTTTGCTCTCTTTGAAAAAGGAACTTTCTAACGAAATTCCGCTTTTGATATGGTCTTTATAAAATATACAAGATAGGATATATTTTTTAATTATTTGGTATGCTTTTGAGCATATTTTGGTAACTTTTACTACAATATAAATTGAATAATGTTAGAAACATTAAACATTTTTTTTCTTTTTGCAAATGCATTTCCGAATGCATTTAATTTTACCTTAAAAGTTGTCTATAAATCACAAATGCTTTATAGAATATTTTGTGGATAGTTTAATTCCTATGTATATAAAATCAGAGCTATAAAGTTATTTTCTACAAATAAATCATATGATAGCTTTAAATAAACTTATATATTTTTTTCTTTTGTAAGTAATTTGTAAGATATTACTTTTTCTCATGACAAATATATATAAATAATAATACTCATAAATATATCCTAATTTATAAGATAAGATTATGTATTCAAGAAAAAATCATTTGTGTTTTAAATCATTATTTATATTTGAAATTTTTAAAAAAGTAAGATTATCAAACTGTCTTTCTTTTAAGTACTTTTAACATTTTATTTAAAATTTTTATTAAAATAAAGATAAATGTCTCTGTTTTTAAAAAAAAATCTCAAACTCACAATATAGTTTTGCTAACTCACAGAATTAAATGCCTTCATAATTTTTTTCAGCTTTCTATTCACATAACTATTTTTTTTTAAAAAACAGTATATGACTTATATTGTTTTACATGTGAAATATAATGATGTAAACTAATTTGTATTGAATTTATTTCTTTATTTTAATTATAATCATACATTTTCTGATTAAGAAGATATTTTTTAATATGTTCGATATAATTTTTTTATAGTTAAAGTAAAATGCTTGTTTAAGTTACAGGTGACAACTACATATTAAGTATTTTTTTCTTCTATTTTTAAGTGTTTATATATAAACAAAATATTATTATAAAGAGACAAGGAGTTTGTATGTAATAAGTAAATATTTTTAAGTATTTATTTATGAATATCGCCTGCCAACTTGTCTAGTGGTCAGCGTGTCTCATTACGGATAGGAAGGCCTTGGGTTTGAATCCCAGTTCAGCGATGGATGTACTTTCTCTCTCTCTATCCTTTCTTTGTGTGTGTATGAAGTATGAATGATGCCTACCCTATAAACGGGTCCCTATGGCATGTGTGAGGGTGCGATGGTGGCCCATCCCCAGTGGTGCACCCGAGGAAACGCCTCGGCGACTAAAAGGTCACTGTTTCTGGCCGGTTTCTTGGATATCAGGAAACAATAGATTACTAGACTTTGTTGCAGTTGTAACTGTCTACCATTGGAAAAAAATATGAATGTCTGTTTTATAAAAATAAGAGATATCAATATTTTATACATTGCTGTGTTTCTCGCCAAATAATACAAAATCATCTCCTCTTATAAATAAAAACTAAATTTTCAAGTCGAGAACTAATTTGTTAATTTATCAGTGATATTTTACATGAACATAAAGTAAAAATAAATATTGAATGATTTGAAAAGAAAGATATTTCTTTTAATCAAATGACTTTTACACACAGTTTTGAAATCAAAATTATGTATTTCCAGGATTAATTTTAAATGTTAGAGCTAAAAGAATGTAAGTTTAAAAAATGCTAAAATCAAATTTAGAACTGAATTTTCATTTTATTTATCATCAGATAATTCTTCTCAAGGTAAAAGAAACAAATAGTGAAATGTATTCATATATTAGTTATGTTAGTTATTCACAGTAAATTATATTACAATAAGATTTATGTTGATATGAAAAATATCAAATCCCTCTCTAGACCAATTTGATGAATCTATTATATGTGTTGCTCAGAGTGATACCAATTATAATTAGATTACAATAACAATATGACAATACTTACAAATTTAAACATTTAATAACTCTTTAATATATATCTCAGTTTTAGTTCAGATTATGAAATTATTTAGCTCTTAATAAAATATACACAAAAACGAATATTTAATGTACTTTTCATATGTAAATTATACCAATTTACACATGGTTATGAAAACTGACTATTCTTTTGAAGATAGGAAATATTTGATAAAAATGTAAAAATATACAATTTATTTTTTATTATTTATGTAATACATTCTAATGATTTTAAATAAAATACTATTCATCTATTGTATTTGTTCAATTTTTGTATCTGTGTAATTTGATTTTGTTTATTAAAAATAAAATTCATGCAAAACTATAAAAAAGTGATATGTTTTGTTTAAAATATAAAATTCTATCAATTAAAATTTAAATTATTTTATTAAATTAAATTTACGCATATAAGATTCTTTCCTTTGCTTCTTCGAAAAATTGATGATCACAAATTCTACTGTTTTTATTAAAGTTAAAACCACTTCAAGTGTATTAGAAATTTTGCTCATGAGAAGGGAAAGTTTAAAACACTCTTGTTTAAGCTGAATTAGTTTTTGCAAAAAATCCTTTTTTTCGCCCCTGATATACATTTAATAAAAAAAAACAATATGTATTTTCCACAGCATCATACTTTCAAAACCATATGTGAGATTACTTTATTGCTCTCATTTTTATGGGTTTTGAAAATACATTTAACGTTGTCTTTAAAACGAAGCCATTGCTCCCACGAGAGAGTTTAAAGGCTTGGCCTTAAGCCAGCAGTACTAAAATGGAAGACGACATTTGCTTTATACCCCTACACCTCCCCCACTCTAACATTTTTTCGAATTAACTTTTCTTCTCCAGTGACAATCGCTAAAGTCAAGCACATTTGAGATAAGGAAAACTATTTAGTTTTACCCTCTTTAAGCAAGTTGGTTATAAAACAAATGTAGCCAAAGAAACATATGGATGCAAATAGTGAATTTTTCTTATAGTTTGATTTATTTATTTGAACATGTATGAAATTCCTTTTTATTTCTTTCAGTTCCATCTTTAAATGCCATGTAAATAATGATAAGAAGAAGCATATATTTTCATATTTTATTTATATTTTTATTTTAAATTTATACACGAATATAAATTCAATAAAAGATACAAAGTTAATGGTTTAAAGAAAAGTATCAAGTACAAAAATTGATTCCATGGATAGGAAAATCACAAGATATATGTCTTAGAAATCTGAGAAATATATTTCAAAATATAAAAGCACTTTAACACAAAAAGAAAATAATATTTCACTTTCATATTCTTACTTTTGATATCTTCTTACTTCTGAATGGGTTTGATATTCTTACATCATATATTAATTCCAATGAATTAGATTAGTTATAAATATGCAAAAATGAAAATACATCAATTATTTAGAAAACCATTATGTACATTAGTTCTGAAGAAATGAACAACTGTGAAAATGTTTTCATATTCCAAGAATTTTGGCAGAGATTATCGATGCAAGAAAGAAACTTTTTTACAAAAATAAATAAATAAATAAATAATGGCAAGATATTCCCATGTTTCTTGCTTGTGTTTCGGTCGATGCCATTAATATAATGATTTACTTTGGCACAGTAGAAATTAAAAGTTAATCTAAAAACGGATATTTTAAAATTTTTATAATTAAACTCTACTTATACATTGTTTTAAAACATTTTCTCGAAAAATCCTTACATATACATGTTAAAATGAATAAAGCAAGGGATGGAGTGCATCGAATATTTTTTTTTAGTTTTACCGTCAGCTAAACATGATATTTTATGTTTCTCATAGATTTGTTCCAAAATATTTTCTATTCAAACATTTTAGGCATGTCAGATTAACGTTTAGCAATAGAATATCATTCAAGGAGATAAGATTTCAAATGTCTATAATCTAAGAATTAATTGGGCAAATATTAGCAAAGCAGGAAGTTGTGATATTTTGCGTTTTAAATTAAGCAGGAAGTTACAGGAAGTTAAGCAATAAAGGAAGTTGATTATTTTGTGTTTTAGAATGTCAATGAAATAATTGAATGACTTTTATAACTCTTTGCATTCGTTTTTTTATATCGCAAATAAGAATTCAATATTTACTGTAACTTATAAAAAATGTTATGTTTGCAAATAATTTAAGGTTTTTTTTTTATTCTTGAAAATCTGAAAATAAAATCATTAAAAATTCTTGTATCCGTAGATTATAACCTTTTTTTTAAATTTTAATGACTTATAAGATTGTTTCTTCAAAAGCAAAAAATTGTTGAATGAAATGATTTCCTATGTCAACTGAAATTGCAGAATAGCTTCAAAATTAAATTAAAATAGATTAAGTATTTAATTGTGTAATTTTCCTCCTTCAGCATAGTTTCAAAATTAACAAAAATGCACAAACCTGAAGTACTGTATGGAAACAAGCATAAAATCTAGATCTACTATTTGCAATATGCAAGATTTTAGTATTAAGCCCTTATTCTATTCTAACATGCAAACTTCTGGCTTTTTAGCTTATTAGATGAATTTATATTTTTTCTCAATTTCAATAAGAATGTTTCAAAATTTAAAATGGCTGCAAACAATGCAACATATGCTAATAGGAAATACAATTGTTTCAGAGATAAAAATATTTGATGACGAATGACTTCCCTCGTTAAAATTCATAAAAACTGTAAAATAAATGCTTATTCTAATGCATGATTATCTCCATGGGAATTTCCCTTCCGAATTTGTATAAAGTGTTCTATGCATATATAATATTATTCAATATGCAATTTTTTATTTATAAGAATTTATTTCATTTTAGCACATTTTATTAATGTAAGGAACTCACATTAGAAAGACAAATGACAATATTACCATGCTAATACTTATATAATACTAACAATTATACAATAATTAATAAACAATTTATATTATATTATGTGATAATATGCTTTATTCTCTCAAATATATTCAAATTACTTCGCTAATAGTAAGTATTTACTTAATTAAAATTTATTTTTTCACCACAAACTGACAGAGATTATATTATATTATATATATATATATATATATATATATATATATATATATATATATATAAATAAATATATATATATATATATATATATATACATATATATATATATATATATATATATATATATATATATATATATATATATATATATATTATATATATATATATATATATATATATATATATATATATATATATATATATATATATATATATATATATATATATATATATATATATATATATATATATATATATATATATATATATATATATATATATATATATATATATATATATATATATATATATATATATATATATATATATATATATATATATATATATATATATATATATATATATATACTTAGAAATGTATACATACAAAATATCAAATTGCACATATATTTTGTATAATCCATTTGAGTCCTTAAGGTAAAACTCATTCAATTTAATGACATTAATGCACAATATATTTGTCATATATTATTAAATATTAACATGGAAAATTCATGATTTACTAATTTAAAATGGACAAATAGTTACAAATAGCTACCAAGTGCATTGTTATTCAAAATAATGGATATAGCCAAGTAATTTTGATGTAATTTTCATTAATTAATTATATTCAAATGAGCTATCATTTTCACATTTTATTCCTGTTCAATTTCATTGTTATTAATTCAAAAATTTTGAAAGGATATTCATTTGGAATGAACAACAAAATATAAGATTTAAAAATGATCCACAAAATATTTAATAATGTAATTCATAATAATTGTGCATGACGAAAAATAGTAAAAATTAATGCTGTATAAAAATTCAGAAAATTAAATATAAAGTTTAAATAAGTGTCGAGAATAATAGAAAATTAATTTAGCTTTCACCTTCCTTTTTCATTACACATTTATAAAAAAAAGAAATACTTGCATATGAAAAGCAAAAAAAGGATTAAGAGTGTACATTTTAAATTGTGATAAATTAATTTACTGTTGAATTTTATTTTTAGAAAAAATGTTGATCAAAAATAACGAAAAGTTTCAAATTAACAGGTTAACATGATCAACTGGAATAGGAGCTGTTAATTGACCAAAAGCTTTAATTAGAGCTGACAGAGCCCTTAGTTACATTAATTACCCATACGTGAATAATTACAAAAAAGTTTCAAAACTTAAATTCTTTATGACAGCCAATTGTAAAATTAGTATAGAAAATAGAGACACAAGAAATAAAATTAAATACTGAAAATAGAATAAAAAATAAAATATGTGATAAAGAAATAATCATGTTTTCATAAATGACGATGTATTCTCTCAAAACATTTTAATATGTTTAAAATATATATTCAAACAATGTTGTGTAAGACATTTAATATATTAATCAACAAAATGAAAGAATTTTATGATGATTTTATACTTAAAATCAGACTGATATATATATATATATATATATATATATATATATATATATATATATATATATATATATATATATATATATATATATATATATATATATATATATATATATATATATATATATATATATATATACATATATATATATATATATATATATATATATATATATATATATATATATATATATATATATATATATATATATATATATATATATATATATATATATATATATATATATATATATATATATATATTATATTATATTATATTATTAAGGCAAATATAAACTGCTTCATGCTTAAAATTATACGAATATCAAAATATGAATTTACGTTTATATATATTGATCATTGAATCTTTAGTGTATTTTTCTTTAAATTCAATATAATAAGAAAATTTTGAAATTGGAATGTAAATGTATATAGATTACAATATGTAGTAAAATATGTCAATTAAAATCAGTCAAAATCACATAACATGAAAATCTAAAACGATATAGTTTAAAATGTAGGTAAAAACAGGAATTTTTTAAATTATTCTATTAGTAAGAAATTCCCCTCTTGGGAGCTCCATCATCAAAATCACTTAAACTTTTTTCACATGGTTAAGATTTATGTGATTTAGAAAAATTTCTACAACTAATTAAAATTGAAAAGAGATGGCTTTTCATTATCTTAAAAATAAATTTCTAAAATATACCATGTCACTTCTCTGAAAACTCTGATTTAAATTTTTGGCATGTTATATTTTTACGTTATTGAAAAGTGATCCCTTATCTCATGTTTTAATTATAAAATAAAAAATAAGATCAAAAATTATATAAATTTGATAAAAAAAAAAAGAAAAGTTTTGTACACACAATTTCAATTATCAAAATCCTTGACTAAACATTATAAGTTATATAATCGGGAACATTGTCAGTAATATTCTTAGAAAAACCTTAAAACATATTCTATTATTTGAGTAGTTCATACTACTATCTTAGTTTACTCCCCCATGTATTTTGCTGCTCTCTTTTCTATTGATTTTTTGATGGATTTCGTTAGAATCTGTAACTTTTCTAGAGAAATTAAGAAAATAGTATTATGAACTTTAAAATTCATACATATATATATTAACCCTACATTTTTAGTCAGATACACAGAAAAGTATAGCTTTTGATTTTTTAGTCTATCATTCAATTTATTAATTAGTTTTATTTAACTGGTAAAATAATAATGGTTTAAGAATAGAATGCTTGCATAATCTTATTTTCTTCAATTCTCGTTTTACATTTTTTTTAACTTTATCATTTTTAATAGTTTTTTCAAAAATTAAAAAACAAGAACCAATTAGGATCATCGGATAATTTAGTTTTTAATTGTTTATTATGGTTGTTTTGCAAAAATTCACTTCCAAAAATCAGTTAATAATGTAAATTTTGAGCGAAATATTTCAGAGAAAATAATTACTTATAACACTATGAGAAATATGCTATAATCTATTTGAAACTGTTCTAATGCTCAAATTTTAGTTGCTTCTTGTTCTTTTTAGGATTTGACACATGATGAAGTACTTGTAAAGCAAATAAATGGACTAAACGCATTTATCTAAAATTATTTTCGTCTCATGAATAGTTTTTGTACTTATTTAGAATATTTGCTTTTGACTTTTTTATGTTCATTAGTAGTAATGTCCGAAAACTTTAATCTTTGACGAACTTTTCTATGTAGCACTCTTTGTGTAGTTCTGTACCAGACTTCTTAATAACAATAAAATAATTCATTCTCAAAATTTACTCTAGCATCAAAGCTGATATTAGATCTGTTGCAAACTCTTCTTCTTAATTAAGATGCATCAAATATTCCATCTATTTAAATAAGAGATTCACATGAGTGTACTGATAAAATGTAATGAATGAACTTTATACTGCCTACTTAAAAGAACAAAATTTTCTCTGCTTTTACAAATAAATTATTATATTAAATAAAGTACTTTTTTTCTCTCGCTTGTAGATTTCATTTTCATATAAGGGGCATTTTTATGCCATGCTTGCTGTTAATTGTTACTATCTGTGTCCCCTTGAAACTGTACAAAACTTAGAGATCATTTTTGCTTAAAATAAAATTTATCATTCGCGAGTACACATCATCTCCAAATGACGATAAAATTTAAAATAAGATAATATATCCTAATTTATAATAATTTATTATTAAATTTTGAAAAAAAACTTTATTAAGATATTTGAAAGATAAAAAAATAATATCCAAAATTACCTGACAATAATTAAACTTTTAAATGATAATCAAATTTGACATTCATTTCTTAAAAATAATTATATAATTGTGCTGAATAATTTCTTCAACTGCAAAAACATTTTATTGGTAAGTCCTGGAGTAATGTATTCTTATTAATGATCCAAAACTAAAAGATGCGTTCTTTGTAAAATTTAGAAATTTAATATCGTAATCATATTTTTCCTTCAGATTAAAAAAGAATATTTGTCATTTTAAGAGAAAAATTGCACACTTCAATACTTCACTCATCTGTATATACTAAATGGTTCAATAAGCAAAACAAATTTCTAAAAAAGCCTATTTTAAAAGAGAGCATCCACCTTTGCATTTTCTTCAACAGAATACATCAAATAAAACTACAAATAAAAATACTTAAATTGATGAAGTTAAATTTATCTCAAACTTATTATAAAGACTACTTTGTGATTAATAAAAAATGATTAGCACATGGAAACCGTTTCAAAATATTTGATAGATAGATTTAGTGAAAAATATACTTATCCCACTTAAAAAGATATATTTATCAATTTTCTTTCACCTTTCAATTCAGTTCTTTTTTTATTCCATGTGTTTTTTTATGTTTAAAATTTTTGATTCAGTTTGGAGTAATAAAATTTTTATTCAGCCTATGATTTCGTGCATAGAAAATTCAAAGAAAGC
>CM057818.1:5018776-5066276 GCA_030067965.1 Latrodectus elegans
TTCTTTTATCATTCGTTTGATATAATATTCCACATTAAGCACATGAACACCACTCAATAAGTCACTTAATTAGCTTTCGTCAGCATTTAAATTTACTGCACTGCACATTGTAGCGACACCTGTGCGCAGTAGAAACCTATGAATCACAGAGAACAACCAGAACGAGCTACTGTAGCTGTGCACCCCTGAATAATTCCGGCTACATATGATATAAAGGACTTAATTTTCAGCTTAATCAGAACAATCCAAATCCATTTGCGCCCTATCCACTACAGGTTTCTGATTAGCCAGCTTTCCAGTTCTCGACATCCTGTACGGTTCAGCTTAGTTTCATGAAGCAGATCGTTGTGAGCACTTAATAACACCCGCTGAACATAACCAATGAATTAGGCTAGATTAAATAATATTGTTGCGATACTTGCTTAGATATTGTAGCGCCTCGTTTCATTTACAGGTTATTTCTATATAATTACGTGTAAGGTTATTGGATTATCAAATTAAATTGATTGCTACTGGACTCAGGCTGCTTCTAATTAAATTGATGGTATTGAGGATCTCAATTTATAGATTTAGCAATTTACATTTAGCTGGCTTTTAATAACTGTGATATATAAGTGAAAGATTTTGAATTGAATAACAAATCAACCGAGAATAATTCGGTATTTTTACTTACTGAGTTATAATTTCATGATTTATATTGAAATATATTTTTTAATTATAAGTATATAATTTATTTATTTATTTTCCCTCAAGTTGCAGCATGGTATTCTGTACGATTTATCATCATGCATTTGTAATAAAAAATTTAATTTTAATTCGAATCAAAATAATATTTTTTTAACTAGCATAAATTGTTTTAATTAAATCAAATATTATTTTAATATAAAATCAATAATGATGTTTATTTTTTTGCATCTAAATTTTTATAGCATTTTTGTATTTAATAAAAATTTACGTGCACCTTTTAATTTGAAAACTTGTGAAAGGTGTATTTTATCAATTCACTAAATATTTACTCCTAAATTTCTTTATATTCATTATCTAAAAAAATTATCTAGTTAATTAAAATCTTCTCAACTAAAGGGACAAAAATGATTGAATGTGTATATAAATAATAAATACGACCAAAATAATTGACTAATATTTTAAAATAAAATTATTAATGTTAATTACTTTGCAATAGAAAACATTTTTTTAAATATATTGTTTTCACATAGAGATTTTTTAATTAAGTGTCCAAAAATGAAACATTAATAAAATATAAAAACTATAATAGAGGAAAAAGTATTTTAATAGTTTATTATTCTTTTTTAGAATTTTATTCTCTTAAAATATTATTATGAGTTCGCAAATCAAGTAAGTACGTTTACAAATTTCTTACATTTTATTTATCTAAAGCATGCAACTTTAGCACAAAATTCAAATTTGTATTAATATCATGTTTCTAAGCTTAAATATTTATTTACTAAAAAATATTAAAGTTACTATACAAAAACTCGAAGATTTTCCTCAACAAATGCTTAAGATATGTCAAGAAATATATTACTTTCAAGATTAAATTCAAAAATCGAAAACTCATACTTACTTTATAGAGTTTTCGAAAGAGAGTTTTAAAGACACACCTATGCGTAATTCATCAGACTGTCTCATAAGAAATACCATTTCATAGAAACCTTATCTTGAATTCAATGTATACTTTACAAATAATGTGCCTAGTTGCATATTTATGGGATATTATTATCGCAAAGTAAGCATTTTATACAAACTGAACAAAAGAAAAATATTTAACGTACAACAAATTATGCGGTCGGAGATAAAATATTGACTTATTATTTTCTAACAGGTTTTGGGTTTGAAAAATGAAAAAATTTTAATGTTTTATTAAAAAGATTATGTCAAAATGTTATTTTTTTTGGATAGTCAAATACGTGTGAATTTATTTGTGTTTCAGAACGCTTTGGGTAGATCGTTTGATTGTCGAGATATAAATTTTTGATTTTATATGCAAAAGAAAATGTTCTTAAAAATGGTGTAGTAATAGACGAAAATATTTGACTATTTGTTTCCTTTTTTTTACTATTAGATGTTTTTTAAAAAAAAGTAGAATTTAAAGTAATATACCAATTAAAAGTGCATGGAAAATTTGTAGAATTGTTAACAAAAATTAAGAAATTTAATTACAAAATTAGATTAGTAATTCTTATAATTTCAGCACTTAATAGTTATAGACTAAATTAAAACTGATTTTTATGACATATGAAAGAAACTAATTTTATAATATCAGCTATAGAAAAACTGAATATACCTTTAACTTTTCATTATTGCATAAATTCAAGTCAAAAGTATTGAAAAAAATAAGCTGAATTTTTTATGCAATTTAACTAAAAGCCTTTAATATGCTTTTCCACCTTACTTAGGATTTTTCAATAGTTGTATCTATTTCAGAATCTGTTTTAACTCATAAATTTAATGTTCTGTGTCAAATATTTTAAAATAAAATTTTTGAAAAAGCAAATATTCTTTTTGATATAAAATAATTATTAATGATATTTTATCCAAATTAAATAGCTGTATAATTTTAACATTTATTTTACTTTGAAATCAGTTTCATGTTTGAGAATATTCGCATTATATTCCATCGAATAAATTTGATTATACAGTTCACCGAAAGAAAATGAAAATAACTTAATAGAATAAAATATTTTTTTTTTTATAAAAAATAGTGCTGTTAAAAATAAAATAGAACTATAAATGAGAAAATTATCATCTTTAATACGAAAATATCTTAATTATAATTCTTAATATCTTATATTGAATAATCTATTCTTTAATGAGAAAATATTTAATTTATTATAATCTTTTTTGAGAAAATTTGATTAAAGAATTGAAAAAAAATATTATTTTTTACGTATTCCTATTTGAGAAAATTCATGATGAAGAAATTTGGAAATGTAAATATTGTTCTACATTATATTCACATTATTACCACATATTAAAATTGTAATAATGTGATATTTAATTATTTGTCTTCTTCAATATGAAAATGCCTTAAAAATGTTTCAAAGTCAAAAGCTCAATCCTAATTTTATAATATACCTAAATTAATAGACATTTCATTTCTCTACCCTACTAAGATATATATGAACTATTAAATATAATTGTTTATATTAGTTGTTAAAAACATTTCTTAAGAAGTAAAGCATTATTGAATCAATAAATATTCTTTAAATGAAAAGAAAAATATAAAGTTTAATGGAAAGTGCTGTCCATTGATCATAGATGATGTTATTAAAACCAATGTTTGAGAAAGATCTTTTTCTGACAACTTTGGTGATCAGAGAAAGATTAATTCAGCTCAGCAATTCCTTTTGGACTATATTCAGGAGATAGAATTAGTATCGAATTATTCAAAATGAATTCCAACTTGAATTAAGTCGGAATAATTTTGAGGACTGAGTCACCATATTCCTATCTCTGCTTGTTCAGTACAAAATCAAAAAGTTATGGAACCGGATGAAAATTGGATTACCTACCAAAACATTGTTATGGAAAGGGTGCATTGTGAAAGAAACCAACTTTTTTCAACACTAAAAAATTGACTCTTAATACGAGACAGTTGTGTACATTGGAGTACCAATATATTAAGAATATTAAAAATTGAAGGAAAAGCTTCAATCGAAAAAAGTATTTTTAGAAACTTTATAATTTAAAGGGAGCTATCTAAAAAAAAGGCATGTTATGTTCCAAGAAAGAGGCCAAGAATAAAGTTCGTCAAAACGTTACACAACTAGCGTTGGAAGTTGTTTATCATGCATAATATTTCTGGCCTTAACACCCTTTAACTATCATTTGTTTCTGTCCTAGCAAAAATTTTTCATGGCAAAAGATATAAGAGCGAAAAATATATCAGACAAGCATTGACACATTTTTGGGTCTAGAGATTAGACATTGTTTAAAAATGGGGTATACAAATTTGCCATAACGCTAGAAAGAAAAATGTAAGTTATGGTGTCAACATTAATTAAATTTTTATATAAAAATGTTCTTTAACAATACCTTAAATATCAATAATAATATAAGAAAGGTAACATGCATTGCTTCAAAGTAATACTAATAATAATAACTAAAAATTACATAAAAAGCAGTAGGAAAAATTTGCGTATAGATGAGAAATATGTTTAAGAAGTAGCTTTCCTGGACTGTCAATTTAAGTGTAAAATCTGATTGGAAAACCTTTATGTCTGAGAACCTCTTCCAATCGTTTAAGCATACGCTGAATCAGAGTGGTGGTGTCTGCTCTTGAAATGTTATTACATTTCATCATAATTACACATTTTAGCATATCTTTCGATATTATGTTATTTTGCGGAATGTTGCGTTCCATTCAATCCATAAAAGTTTGATGGGGCTTACGTTTGTTGATTGTGGAGTAGTATGCAACTGATATTTGATATTTACAACATCTAGAGTTTTATTTTATGGACAGCGTGTTTTGGTTCATTATCTTGTTGAAAACAAAAGTCACCCCCACGTTTCAGATCTTGTGCACTCTGATTCAAATTTTCTTTTAATATATTTAGATATCCGATATGACTTAATGAGAAATCTATAAAAGTTAATCGATCAACTCCACTTTCTAACATGCACCCTCAAAACATTACGAACCTTCATCGTGTTTCCCAAAATTTTGCTTCCTAAAAGGCATACATTGTTTTCAGAACACCACTTTACGCCCTTTGATGCCAAAGATGCAAAAACTTGTATTCATTTGAGTATATTACTTTTTCAAAAAAACTTAGAAAGTTTATTAACACACTTAACGTCGAAATTTACGCGAGTTTTGCTTATTGGCAATTTAAATACGTGATTTTATACTAGGTACACAATCTTGATAGCCAAGTTTTTTTTTTTAATTTTTCTTATAGTATCTTCATAAAAAAAATTCTAAGACTTTTCTTTAAAATGAAATGCTATTTGAAATGGATTTAATCTTTGGATTTAAGAGTAAAGATTTCAGGATGCATATTTTTCCTCATAAAATCAGCTTAGATGGTCAGTTAATCCCAGACTTTAAGAAAACACATTTTGATTACTTATTATTATTGACTACCCATTGGATAGAATAATGAGTTTTTCCAACTATTTTTTCCACATCTCGAAGAGTTTTACCTACATTTCTTTGTCTTAAGATTTTTTTTTTGTCTGGAACAATCTCTTTTCCTTTAGAATCCATTTTAAGTCTACTTGTTTGTAAGTACTAATGTATCGTATCAACAAAACAATGTTTTTTTTTATTATATTTGTTGTATTACCATGAGAGTTAGAATGAGCAAATGGTAAAAAATAAATACAGCAATATTTCATTTAAAACAAGTTCACGCAGGCCATAAAAATAATTAGGATTAATTTGCAAATATCTTTTTAATTTCTCTTTGACAAAAATATTTTCTGGTAGTTATTTGCGTAAATTTTAATTACTAATATTATAACTTTTAAATAGCGCATGCTACCTTTCTTAAATTGTGACTAATATTCAAGGAA
This sequence comes from Latrodectus elegans, assembly GCA_030067965.1. Lineage (NCBI taxonomy): Eukaryota > Metazoa > Arthropoda > Arachnida > Araneae > Theridiidae > Latrodectus > Latrodectus elegans. The sequence continues at coordinate 5,024,318 of CM057818.1, forward strand.
TTGTTGACGAAAAGTTTTATATAAAAATAGAATTAAATTTGATATAATGTACATTTATACTCTGTAAAATGTTTAGTGTGCATTTATACGCAGGCTTTTCTGGTAGGTGTATATAAAAGCTAATCTACATTGTTAAAATGTTTATATGAGTAAAATTAAATTCTATCATTTTATTGTTGCGTTTTATTAATAAATCGCATGAAGACATTTCTTGCAAATGAAAATAATATTTAAGAGAGAGATTTCCTCTGTGTGAAATAAATATATTAATAAAAGAGAGAAATGAAAAAAATATTTAAAGTTGCAATTAATTGCTTAATTATTATTCAATATTTTGTTTTCATCTAGAAACTTTAGTACTTTTCTAAATGACAGGAAATTCAACCAAACACCAAACTTAGAGATCCATGTAATATTTTTTCAACGGTGAGCACTTGGGCACTTTGCCACAACAAGGATGGAAACTGCTACTCATTTGTTACTATCCCGCGGGCACCTGTGAACCAAGTCACGGAGGTGAATAGCAATACCCACGCCATACCACCACAAAACTCGTTTTTAGGGTGGGCCATATTCATACATCATCACAGAAAAAAGGTCAGTGGAAAACAGAGAGAACGTAACATCGATGCCCGAACCGGGATTCGGACTCACAGCTCAGGAGTCAGGAACTCTAACCATTCAGCATCGGTTGGCTTTCTATATTTTATAGAATCTAAAATTTGATTTGAAATTCATTCATACTTGAAATATTTTATAAAGATAAATTATATTAAATGTAATTGAATTTTAAGCAATAATATCATTGCAGAAAATATAATTAGCGCTTAATTACTTGTTACATTCGTGTATAAAATGTTAATCTATATTATTTATTTTATGAGTTAAAAAAAATAGTCGTTAAAGCCACAACTTATTATTTTCCTTGGAATTAGTGATACTTAGTAAAATTTCCTTATAATTTTATGCTGTTTTGTTATACTGTCATGCAAACATTTTTAATTGGTAATAACAAACTTATCCTGATTAATCAACTTTCAAACATCCATTCCTGTAACTAAAGTATTTATTTGAGTTAAGATACAGGATATTCTATTGCTTCCTATCAAATTGAAATAATTTCAAGTTTATTGTAATTTAAAGTTTTGAGCACACTTTTGGAAATAGTATTTTTAATGTATCTAAATTTAAAGCTAATTTATATATTTGTTATGCAAAATAAATTACGTCAATTAATGAATTTTGTTCCCTAATTTTATCTTCAGAATAAATGAAAATATTTTTAATAAGACATTTAATGCCTAATTAATTTTGAGTTTAAACAAGTAATATTCAAGCAATTATAATATATAGATGGAACACTATTTTCAAAGTTGATATTTTAGTTTCCTTTCTAACTTATTTATTTTGCAGATTTTAACTGCTGTTATAAAATTTTTTATATATTTTTTATTTTTAAAAGAAGAATAAAATATGCATACATTTTTGGGGAAAAGACTATTATTTCTCAGGCAAACGACAATTTAAACTAAGCATTTTCAACAAAATTAAAATTAATCCAAATTAATTTGTTGAATAGTTTAAAAATTTGTGATTGAAGTGAGTTAGATTTTTTGAAAAACGTGTCTAAAAAGATTTTTATGTTGCACATAAACAACTATTTTAAAAATATTACAAGTATTATTCCTTAAATTATCAAGCTTTTAAATTAATGTAAATAGAACATTAAATTACTAAAGCTAAATAACTTAACAAAAATTAAACTTAAAAAGGATTAAAAAATTCTCACACTTAATGCACATTTAAAAGTATACTTCATAATATATAAATATACTATTTTATAAAGTAATGGATATATTATATTATTTAATGCTATTAATTCATAATATTTATATTATTTATATTTAGTATTAGATAGTATACAAAAATTCATAATTCATATTTTGTACACAATCTAATACTATATAGTGATTTTCGTTATAAGTGATTATATTGCTCTATTCAAATCAACATATTCTTTTGTTGTCCATAAAATTGTATTATGTCAATAAACAGAATATAAAATTTGAAGTATCTATCTTATGATTGTTTTTCTTATTGATTTATATATTTTAAATAAACTCAAATACATCTCTTAGAATTATTAATTTGAATTATGCCATATGTTAAAAATAGATATGATGTATTAATTGATGTCATTATTTAAAATATTTTATTGAACATTAGTATTTAAAAAACTAATTAAAAACCTGTTTCATAAAAGATAAATACCACCCAAAATAAATTAACCTAAAATGTTAAGTTGGTCACACTCTTTTCACATTAGAAATAATTTTTATAAATACCATTTCAGGACCATTGACTAATTGTGATGAGTGTAAATAATATTTAAACTGAACTTCAAGCATCATTTACTTTCCGAGTACATTAAACCTTTAGTAACGAGACCTGAACTAAGACTTTAAATCTCAGGTGGAAAAACTATTATCAGCAAGCCAACTGACCTTTTCAAGAAGTTAGTTTGTGCCCTGCTGTAGCCTCATCAAAATTTTATAAACTCAACTTGACACTCTTTTTAGAACTAGTTAAAGAAAAACGATGGTGCACAATTTCTTGCTTCTGTTCTCTTTTTTTTTTAAATTTTGAATTTAAAGTGGAATTGTATATGAAATATATGATCAAGTACTGATCAGATGTAATCAGTTACTGAGATTCTTGATCGTCTTCCTTGAACATATATTTCGTATACAATTTTAATGTGTTTTATTATTGTGTTATTTTATTTCGTGTTTTAAATGCTACATGATTTAACTTTCATTTTATACGATAGATGTCTTTATAAATCTATGTAAATGCTTAATGAGAAAATATACTGAAAAAATGGTAAATTCTGTCATTGATTTAAAGATAAAATTTAAATTGTTCAGAAAAATGACAAAAATCTCGAAATTGTTATTACTTTCTTTATGCAAATAAACTCTTCCAAAAGATTCCAGAAAATTATTTGATTATCTAGTAAAATAAATTAACTTTTAATTAATTCAAAATATATACATTTACTTTAACACCGATAAATTTACATTAGCTTAGTTTATTAAAGATTAAAGAAATAACTTTCAATAATGAAGATTCAAAAATTAAAAAAATGGTATTGAAACACTCATAAAAGTTTATCCTTATAAATTTTGAGAAGGCATTTAGAATGCTTTATTTGTATACATTTTTATTTGTTGAAACTGCATGCGTAATGCCAAGAAATCGATTACAATATTCAATTGAAATTTTTTTTATAAATTCAAACAAATACTTTATGATAAAAGATATTTCAATTGCTCAAACAAGCTTTTATAATTCATCTGAGATATATGAACTAACTTAATCAGTTTTGATATAAATAATTTTTTTTTTAACCCAACTTGTTCATTCTGTTAAATTAATATTTCCCAGTTACATATTTATTCTATTGAGGATCATTTTTGAAATTTTCGTTTCAAGGATAGATTGAAAAAATATCTTATAACTACTAATTGTTTTATGTATTTATTTTTTAAGATAAATATGGTGACAGCTTCTTCTTATTGCAATGACATTAAGCCTCTCTCTAAGAGGAAAATGAAAGTATTATGGTATTATATAATGCGTCAATGCTATGTTTTAAAATTGATTAAGCATGAATGTTATACTTTGATAACATTTAAAATATCACTAAAATATACCTATACATACATACATACATACATACATACATACATACATACATATATATATATATATATATATATATATATATATATATATATATATATATATATATATATATATATATATATGTATAGGTATATATAGATTCCAATGTTACAATGTTCGACAATTATCAATTTTTATTTATTCAAACACATTTCTTAAGATTTTTTTAAACATACATTGTGTGAATATAAAGAAATCATAAATTTAATAATGAATACGAATATTAGATCGTTAATATATAGATAATCATCCCGTGTATTAAACGCTGCTTAACAAACCTCAGTCAAAATTTTCGTATAAATTAAACCATCATGTATAAATTAAACCGTTCTTTCCTTTTTTCTAATTAGGTATTAAAATCTTTATTTTTTTAAACATTTATAGTTTTTCAATGCAAAAATTATTTTCAATTTATTTTTTGCGGTTCTTAGAATTTCTTACATTCTTTTTACTCATATTAATACCAATATTTCATATTTTCAATATTTTAAAGTAAGTACTAGGGTGTTCAATTTTGATACATACTTTGCATTCCCTGTTAATTTACTTGCAAGGTATATAATTTACTATTGCGTACTAGTTTTAATATGTATATAAAAAATGGAGTATTAATTGAAATTTTTTTATAAAAAATGCAGCTTATAAATAATATTTTTATTTTAGGATGTTAGTCCGTGTATTACACCTTATATATATATATATATATATATATATATATATATATATATATATATATATATATATATATATATATATATATATAACGCATCAAAATTAATTAATCTTTTAATCTTTCAGGACGCTTTTTTGGCCTTTAAAAAATGTATTTCTTAAATATTTTACAGTAAAAAACATAAATAGTAAATATAGGAAAATATAATAATGCTTTAGTATTTCTCTCTCTCTCTCTCTATATATATATATATCTATTTAAAAAAATAGTTCTAAAAATCTTATTTTAAAATATTTGAGTTTTAAATAATGGCTTACAACTATTCTTTTGAAAAGTAAGATCTACACGCTCTTAATATGCTTAAAGACGCGGTGAGATATTCCTACCAGAAAATATTTTCTGGTAATAATATTGTACCGTCTTTTTACAGTGTCTGTAATTTTATTCTTAAAGTGAATAAAATAATATAATTCATCTAATATTTTTCGTAAAAATACGATACTTTTAAACGTGTGAATTCAAATTTATTATTTAAAATGAATCATTGTCAAAGCAAAATTTCCTTAAATATTGATTTTTTTCTTTCAAATAAAATCTTTTAAATACATATCAAGATATTATTTTAAAATTTATTTTTCAGTAATTTTTTTTAAAAGTTTAATTTTAACCTGATTCGTCATTAAAATACTAAACTGCATTTTATGACTATTGACAGAATTAGAAGTTAGTTTAGTTTTTTTAAGTTATTTATTTCAAATTTTCTATTCCTTGTGTGTGTGTGTGTGTGTGTGTGTGAAAGTTGAACATTAAAAATATAGGAAATTTAGAGTAAATACTTTATAATTTGTGTATAATCACAAATTATATTCTTTGAAAAATTATAAATTATTAAAAAATACTTCATAATCTGTCAATGTGGTTTTGTCTTCAAACAAAGCACTTTTGCTGGTTATCAATCATTGATTTGCTTCAATATAATAAGTGTTAATAATCAGAAAAAAATCCTTTTTAAAAACAAAATCACTTATTTTATAATGCAACTGTAGTAAAAAAACTGTAGTTAATAATTGTCTTTTAAAGTTAGTAATTAGTTTACAGATAAATAAAAAAGTTGTAAATTCCACCAATCTGATCTGATTGATATAATTAATGAATGCATAATATCATTAATTTAAATGCACTAAGAACATTTAGAATAAACTATTTTAACGATTTCCAATTCTTTCAAATATTAATAAATTAGAATTTAAGACTTTAATGATGAATCAGATCAAAATTAAAATTGTGAATAAATATTTTGAAAGATTTTTTTTCTGAAATAAAACTTTCAAATTAATTTTTCTAAAATATGAACATTTTATCTATAAAATGGCTGTTATCTTTTAAAAAAATTGATTCACTATAGTTGCTTACTATGTCTACAATATACAATATGTCTTTGTCTTTGCAAATATCATTTTTGGTGAGTATCAACATAGATTGTTTTATCTAAGCAAAGTTATGTATAATATTTTTTTAATGTTTTCAATGATTCTGGTATTCTATATTTTACATTAAATCATGTATAAAATATCAATTTTGCTATACAATAAGGATATTTATTGTTAGTATTAAGTGGAATATTGTTGGTTTTTGAGAGCCCACTTTTCGTTTTTCAGTGATCTCTAATATAAATTTTGTGCGTCTCTATTTATATGAATGGAAAATCAAATACCTATAAAATTTATTCAATGGAACTATGTACAATATTCTGGTTTTTTAAAAAAAATATTTAATCTTAGTAAAAAAATTGAATGATCAGGAGCAAAATCAGTGATTGCAATCGAAAATGTATTGCTACACAATAAGGATATTTATTATAAGTATTAAGTCGAATATTGTTGGTTTTTGAGAGCCCACTTTTCTTTTTTCAGTGATCTCTAATATAAATTTTGTGCGTCTCTATTTATATGAATGGAAAATCGAATACCTATAAAATTTATTCAGTGGAACTAAATACAATATTCTGGTTTTAAAACAAAATATTTAATCTTAGTAAAAAATTTGAATGACCAGGAGCAAAATCAGTGATTGCAATCGAAAATGTATTGCTATACATTAAGGATATTTATTATTAGTATTAAGTCGAATATTGTTGATTTTTGAGAGCCCACTTTTCTTTTTTCAGTGATCTCTAATGTAAATTTTATGCGTCTCTATTTATATGAATGGAAAATCAAATATCTATAAAATTTATTCAATGGAACTATATACAATATTCTGGTTTAAAAAAGTATATTTAATCTTAGTAAAAAATTTGAATGACCAGGAGGAAAATCAGTGATTGCAATCGAAAATGTATTGTAGAGATATTTTAAAATAGTGAATAAAAATATCTCAGTTTGCCATAGTAAGATTCCAAAGATTAACGCAAAACTATTGTATAAGTTTAATTAAAGCCGCTATCATCAATTCGACATTATTTTTCTTTGTCTTTTATTCAGTACTATAACGAAATACTATTGGGTAAAAGCGATTTAACTAACCTGAGCTGAGATCAAGATGTCTATTAGAGCAGTTATCTTAAATATTTAAAACACCTAAAACAGTAGAGTACTCTAGATTGAAAACGATGTCGAACAATTTGGATAGTGTCACTTAAGGAGATAAAGCTGCAGTGTTAAAGCCTGATTTTCTAGCAAGATTAACGATCACTGTATACTATTATCATATTATAAATTTATCTTCTGTAATTTAGTAATATTAGCATAAAACTTGATGTAACACATTAATGAGTGATCTTTTAGGCAAATTAAAGTAATTCGGTATACAAACAGGAATCTTCACAAATTTGTTGAGGGTATATTGCATTTATTTATTGTATAAAACATTTTTTTGTCTCCTATTTTTACTGGAATATGTGTAAGTAATTCAAAATAGACAGAACATTAAAAAACATATCTTGATTTCTTATTAACTAATGAAATTATTTATTGAAATTATTATAAATGTTTATTTAAATATTAAATAAACATTTATAATAATTTCAATAAATAATTTCATTAGTTAATAAGAAAGCAAGATATGTCAATTAAATAAAGCAGGAAGTAAATAGATTATTAATAACATTAAAACAAACTCAACTCAAAGTCAACATTAAAACACATTTATAAGTCATCCTAATATATATATATATATATATATGTGTGTGTGTGTGTGTGTGTGTGTGTGTGTGTGTGTGTGTGTGTGTGTGTGTGTGTGTGTGTGTGTGTGTGTGTGTGCTAAGATTTGCTAAGGAAATATAACTATAACTAATAAATATTTGAATAACTCAAAACCAAATAATTCAAACCAAATAACCAAATAATTCAAAACCAGTATCTTTCAGTTTAAGGATAATTCTAAAAACGTTTTGTTTTTTATTTCTTTTATTATATACGTGTGCAAAACAGTATTTATAAATGAAGACTAATATATAAAAATTACACCAATATCATCACGTAAAAAAATAAAATCATGATCGCAAATTTTAAATTCGTGACAAACTAAATATCAATTAGGCCAACAAAAAAAATTTAAACTTTATTTGATAATTGCAAACAATCTCAGTGATAATACTAAACAAAAAATCCCAGACTGCAGTGTGTTATTGATCAAATGCAGTAATAAAATGTGCTGGTTGTTAATAGCTAATTGCAATGCATATTTATTATGATATGATTTGCCGCGCCGACAGATGGCTGAGTGGTTATGTTTCCTGACTCCTAATTGTTTGTTTGTTTGTCACTCAACGGTTATTTTTTGCACACGAGGGTTAATTAGACCGGGACATACGGCTTAAAGTGGATTCTGAACCACTACAAAAGTCCATGCCCAAGGTGGGATTCAAACCCACGAACTGTTGAACCGAAGGCAAGAGCTCTAACCATTCCGCTGCCAACTCAGCTTCCTGACTCCTGAGCTGTGGGTCCCAGGTTTGAATCCCGGTTTGAGCTTGGATGTTATTTTCTCTCAGGGTTTTTATACATTTTCTTCTGTGATTATGTATGTATGAATGCTGTCTACACTATAAACGAGTTTCAGGTGGTATGGCGTGGGTAATGCTACTCCCTTCAGTGATTTGATTCACAGGTGCCCGCTGGGTAACAACAAATGAGTTGCAGTTACTGGCCTTGTTGAGGCATATTGTTTTTCGTCCAAATGACCATCGTTTAATCAAAAACAATTATCCGTACATAAGAACCACAAGTGAAAATTAAACTCAATAAAATAGAAACTACCCAAAAAGTAAATCATAATAAATTCCTCAAAAAAGGAATCATAAACTGTTTATAAATGTCTACTATTTTAAAACACGTTTTACTAAAATGTTAAAAAAGTTCTTGTATACAAATGAGAAATGTTTTACATTACTAAGGCATCATTGAATAAAAGCCAGTAAAATTAAATAATGATTTTCTTATTTATTTATTTATTTTTTGATACTTCTGGCTATTTATGAATAATTTTACAGCATGGAATTTTTGAGGTACTCAATTTTCTTCCCTTCAGTCCATTTACGAATTCTCTTTTGTGTCAGAGACAATTGAATAGTATGGGATGTAACTTCACTCCTAATGAGAAATCCTCGATTTTCTCTGGCAGACATCTACTAAAGTGACGTGAGAGAGATCTCATAATAAACTCCGGAATCTAAATCATGATTTCACGGCATGCTTCTGTGCACCGTTGATTGCTCCCTATTCGTTAGCAAGCATCCTGGCGTGAAATCCAGTCTCATAAACAGTTCGCGATTTGGGTGATGCATAGACGCAGTGAGACCGTAACTTTTGCGATCTAGTTCTTCCTAGTGGAGAATCTATTTCTCTCTATTCTCACTCAATATATAATATATAGCACTTCATCTTTTCTGGGATTGCTTTCGTCGATGAGATTAACTTCATGTTTATTAAGCTTCCACTGTGTCACAAAGCTGTTTAGTCCGCTTAGCTTAGGTTCCTGTAATAGACAGTATGAACATTTAATTATTAAAAAGGTATTCGATATTTATATATAATCGAATACCTTTTTAATAATATATATATTAATAATAATAATATATATATATATATATATATATATATATATATATATATATATATATATATATTATGTAATTACTATGTAATTTATTATGTACTAACATTAATACGTAATTTATAAAATATGCATTTTATTTTATTTATGTTATATAAAAATAATATATTATAATGAAACTATATTTTTAAGGGAGGGATACAAATATAATATTTTAGACGTTCTTTTACTGCAATTACATAAAAAATAGAAATACACATCGATTAAACTGTGGAAAATTTACATATTATTTATGTTTTAAAATTTTAATTCTAATATTACGAGAAATTAAAATATTGATGAGGTATGTCAATATATCTCGGAAGAAATTGACAAAAATTATTTGAAATTCCGAAGTTAAAGCTGAACAACATTTTTGAATTTCATTGTTAGAAAAATGTAAATATTAATTTTTGAGTATTATACTCAAAGATATAGTATTAATTAAAATTGTATTAATTATGTAAATTGCTATATAATTTTTGAGTACGATTGTTTTGTGATAATATTATAAATATCAATTACATATATATATATATAAGAGGCCCAAATCTTGAAGTTGGAGATTGTCGAATGGATGGAAATAAATTCAGTCAGAAGCAAAATCTGAGGACATCACTGAGCCATTCATTGTGCTCCAGGGAAAATGTGATCATTTGTGTATCAAAAGACATTCACAAATATACTAAGACTTTAAACATCAGCAGTACAGATTTTTAACTTTTACACAAAGATAGAGAAGACAATCCAAATTCTATATTTTCATGAAAACTGAAGAAAGAAAATTTTCCTGTTTACTGAAGTAAAGTGAATTTCCCATTTATTTTATGATTTAATTTTTTTCTACCGATAGGATTTTGTATTTATAACAAAGGAGGCCAGAGTTTCTCTAAAGAGTGATTTATTAAAACACCAAGAACAAACAATTCAAAATTTTGTCAGACACAGCTGTATTTAATTAGTTCTCATATTTTGTGTGAGATATTCTGGTCCTTCTCCATTTTACTCCTGAACAGGTATGAAATAACACAAAATATTTAATCGGTAAGTTGCCTGTATACAGTTGCTATCAGTTAGTATTTTATTTTGATGGATAGTAATATGTGATTTCATCAATATGTGATTGTTAGAAATTATTTTAAGATTCAGATTTTAGTATATAAATACTTAATTAATTCTTTAGACGTAAATAGCGCATCATTTGGTGCGAGGCTGTCTTGCAAATAAATTGATACTTTGTGTCGTGTTCTGCTCATCGCATATACTGCTACAATTGTTGATCAATCTCTGACATTAATATTTTGTTAAGTGCTTTACAATTTATTTGACAACATCAAAATTTGTGTAACTAATGCTTTAAAATTAAAGGTGAACATATACATTGTCGACATACAGTGGTCTGTCATTTCCTCTGAATACTTTTCTCATAAATGTACTTTTTCCTGTAAAGCAATTTTTTTTTTATAAATTCTAGGTGATTAACAGTTCTATTAGTTCAAATCATAGAAGTGCTGCAAAGAATTTCCTATAAATTCTCGTTTCTATTTCTTTTACATTCAGTTTTCACGCAATCCAGTGCGTGCTCTAGAAATGTTAAATAATTAAAATATCAAAGTCATTGCTCACTTATGTTAAGAAAATGTAAGTAAAAATAATTGATATTTTGATTTTAATACTTATGTTTATAGCTCGTAATATTTTTAATTTAATTAATTACAGTTCATAATTATATTTCATAATATTTATAATTAAATAATTTATAATTTTAATAAATTCTGGGTGTTAAAATGTTCTATGAATTCAGTTCATAGAAGTGCTAAAAACCATTTCCTATAAATGTTTTGTTTCTATGTGCTTTACTTTCATATTCACACAATCCAGTGTGTGTTCCAGAATTAAATTTTAAATAGTTAAAATGTTAGTCATTGTTCACTAATGTTAAAAAAATTTAAATAATAATGATTGATATTTTGGGTTTTAAATTCATAATTATAGTCCATAATATTCATAATTATTGTTTTTTACTTTTTTATTGAATGTTTAATTTCTTAATTAAATTTACATTTTTAATGGTAAGTATTCACAATAAAATTGCATTACACAAGTACACTAATAAATTTATTTCACAAATCCGCTATATTTGATTTAAGCATGTTGGGCAAATTAATTTTCTTTATAAATCGATTTTCTTTTTCAAAGCACAAAACATGCAATTTTTTTAATAATTTGTCATGAAGAATAAAATATAGTGAGTGAATATATTTGTTCGAAATAATAATTAAAATTAGTCATGAAAAAAATGAATTCACACACATATATATATATATATATATATATATATATATATATATATATATATATATATATATATATATATATATATATATATATATATATATATATATATATATATATATATATATATATATAGATGTAGATATCTGTACATCTCATTTCCTAATTATTTTTGATTCTTACATCAAATTATTTTCAGGATTATAAAGAGAAGTTTTCTATGGAATATAAATATAAAAATCGTTCTATGTAATTTACTTTGAAATACGCCTAAAATTTCAAACATTATTTTAATTTTATAAAAAAAATCTCTTTCGTCACTGTTTTTTTTCTGCATTCAAAATATCAAATTTTGTCCTAACTCTGAGTAATATCTCCTTAACGTTTTAATTACACAAAAAAAATCACAGATTGTAATTCAAAGAATGCGCCCCTTTACAATCAAAATAGCAATTAATTTATACTCTTTTTCAATTTATTTTGTAAAAATCATTTTTAACTTTTCCGAATTTTACTGTTCATATGGAGTAAAACTACTTTCATTTCATTAAAAGTAATTAAGACACATTAATGTTTTTCATAATGTTTCAGAATGAGTATTTGCTGAACAATTGAGAGGATAAAGTATTTTCACCCTTATACTTCATAAAAGAAGAAATATTTGAAAGTTTGCTTCAAAAATAATTTTGTTCTCAAAGAATTCTCTTTGCTAAGATTTTAAGACAAAAAAGTAATTAAATACAAATAATTCTTTTACACTCTTTCGAATTTTCCTCAGTAAACACGAATTTCATATATATAATTGAATTTTACTTCAATTTATATATAAATGTCTATTGCATCATATTATATTTACTATATACTTTGAAATGTTTGTTTTATTTAAAACTTTTATTTATTCAATAACTTTTATTGCTAAAACACTGAAAATTAAAATTTTGAATTTATTTTTAACTCTTTATTTCTTAAATATGATAAATCTAAATTTCTTAATTAATAATAAATGTCTTATTAGATTGGAGTATGTCAAAACAAAAAAGAATGCATTACATAAGTATTAAAACTTAAATTACTACACAGATGTGCAAAACATAACCAAATTTTAAATTTTGTGTATTTAGTTATGAAATTGTTGTAGAGGTTTTTACCTTACTCAAAATAAACACGCAATGCAAAAGAATAGCTAAATATATGTCAATGCCACGGCAAAACGTTACAAATGTGTTAGCTTACTCAAACCGCAAGGTGCCAAACCAAACAGCTCAAGAATATAACAAAAAAAGGATATAGTTAAAGACATTCACGGCGAGTGCAAGTGATTTTTTTCTGTAAAATAAGACTAGAAAAAAATTACCTGGATAATTTCATACACAGAAAAATGATTGGAAAATAGGAACATCTTCTGCGTCACGTCTCGATAAATAATTCATATAAGCAAAAGTGTTCTTTGTAACAACTGCAATGGAGCTTGAAACTATCAAACCATAGAAAGTTTGGAGATGGTAGCAGTGGGAATATAACTGCAGTAGATTGCCAATATATCATTCTACAATGAAAAGTACCCCTGAAGCAATCAACAACATCTATTGTTGAGCAACAGCATACAGCAATGATCCGACAAGCGTCGCAGACTATTGTCACCAGAAATCTTCACAAAAAAAGTTATATTCACTAACCTTTCTGTGTGCAGCTCCACTTTAAAATTTGCTCATTGGCATCACTATTTCAGGTTATGCAAGGAGATCAAAAACTGGAACTCTCATCATTGACTTCGTACATTTTTTAACGAACGGGATTCATTTCAATGCCGCATATGATTCTCATCTGTTGGTTTTTAGAAAGATCATTCTGGAAATATTGCGGAAAGAAAATAAAATGGAAATCCAAGTTGTCATTTTGGAAAGCATTATATTGAGCGGGTTAAATGAGTTCGAGGTTTCTGACAGAGGTTCTATAACTTCCTCACAATTGTAGGCCTGTGAATGGGTTACCAAGTCCGGCTGTTTTGAAAGGCTAGTAGCATACTTTATTTCTATCAATGACAATGCACTGTCACACCTGACACTTGCTGTTCAATATCTCATGGAAAGAGAAGATTTCATTCTTTATTGGTTCTTTTCTTTAATGGTTTCAATTACCGTTCAATATCATGTTTCAATTCCCATAGAGCATGTGTGTTATGATTTGCAAAGAAGACTTGAAATACAAATACTTCATTTGGGAGAACTTATCAACAGAAAAAAATACTGAATGAGAAATGGACACATTTATCTCAAGAATCGTTGGACAATCTGGTGCTGAGTAAAGAAAAACTGGGCAAAGCAACCATTACAGTAAGAAGGGGGCAAATGTCGTACTAGGAAATAACCATTTGTTGCTTTCTCTGAAGCAAGCAATTATGTGTGACGGTACTATCAGATCAGTTAAGTTGTTGTGTTTTATTATATACTGTGTGTATTAATTCATTTTTATGCAAGTATCCTCATCGTTATCTAATTTTATTTATTAATTCCAATTTTATTAATTTAATTTCATTGTTAAGTACAAGATACTGACAAGCATTACATAATTTCATGCATTACTTCATATGGTGGCATTTGGAAAAAGTCCTTATTGCTTAAATTTTGCCCACCAGTGTGTTAAAGAATACCATTGTGTCATACTTTAAGTTATTCTTATGGTATCTGAAATATAATTACAAGTGCAATTGTATTCTGAAATTTTTTGTTACACCATTTTCTTTTACATTTGACTTTTCTAAATGAGAAACAGTGTATTAATATAAATAGCAAGGCATTTTATAAACGGTATAGAAATTATCAATTCAGTTAATTTAAAAGTCAATTTATACTTAGATATATTTCGCATCTAAGTTAAATAACGCTCAGTAAATGAATGTTTTGTATTGCAAATCTCATATATTTATATACTAAAAAGCACAGTTAGTTAAATTTAATTTGTAATACACATAACTCGTATTTTACACTCTAATACTTCAAATCTTTTTTGAATTTATGTAAGATTTCTTATTTTCTTCTAACAATTTGATTAGTTATTTTATATTAAAATATATAAAACTAACTAATATAACTAAATTGAATTTTGTTTTTTTCTTCCCGATAAAATATTTTCTAACTAGCATTATTCTAAAATTTTCTATATATGATGCGTATATAAACAAATAGTATAAGTTAATTATCAAGCAAATACAATGCATTCAATACGCGAAGCTCATGTTTACTATCTGTTATAATCATGAAATTATTGGATTTAGTATTGAATTCCAATGCAATTTAGTTTATAGATTACCCTAACTGAATCATACACGCTATGACTTGATGATAATCTGAAAATGCATTGCATAACCAGTTTAGTTTTACTGTCAATATTAATATTGACAGTAACTGAAGTCATACCACTAACAAGCTTTTTTTTTTTTAAATTGTCATCAGATTATGTCAACAATTTGAATTTATAGATGTTTTTCTAGAATTCTGTTGTTATATTTGAAAACGTCTACATAAATTAATCATTAAAGTTTATTTAAATCAGCATTTAAATACTCATTTAGTGTGATATGCTTATTAATTTGTATTTTCTATATTTTGTGTTTTCAGAAAAACTACGAAACTTCATCATGCTATGTAAATAAATTGATAAATAATGGGTGAACAATTTGTTTAACTAACTGTATTTTAATAAAATATGTGGATGAGTAGAAATTACTTCATTAGTATGATATTTATAATTTCTTAGGATAGAAAGCCAATATTTCATATTGTATACATTTTTGTTAGTATTATGATGAATAAGAAAACACAAAAAATTTAGCATTAATAACAGAAAAATTTAAATATTTCGTATTTGGAAAAAAGATTCGCATAGTATCGTATGTTGAAAGAATAGCATAAAAAACTTAAAATTATAGGTAATTTATGATTTCAATTTTTAATATAATTAATATAAAAATAAAGAATATTTTTTTTATATTGCTTGACTATATTTGTTTTTTAAACAGTTCATTTTTTTTTGTTAATCTGAAAACTGAACTAAACTTTGATAAGATAATATTATTTAGTAAATATATGTCTAATTAAAATAAAAATTATAGGTGAAATTTAAGATATGTTTGTTTCTTTTATAGCTAAATTGACGTTCATATTTTTGATTAACCCAATAATACGAATACTTAAACAGTAATATTTTATTTAAAATATAAGAAACACATGTAATAAAACATATAACTAGTCATATAATAGTGTTTTATCATATGTATTTCTTTATTTCCAGAAATTTGAGTACTATGATCCTCTTAAAATAAACATTTTGTATATTTCTACAATAATTTTAAATAAAGAATTTCACATTCTATATTACACTCAATTGATTTTAGAGAGATTCAAAAATATTTCAGAGTACTTATTTATTAATATTAATTAATGTACAATGCATGTAGCTTTCCACCTTTAAGAATGATTTTATCATGGTATTCATTTTGCATGGATATATTAGAATTATTGATATTTTAAAATAATTTTAATTCTGACTTTCCTTGCTTTCAATCAATATCAAACTATTCTTTTCTTCACTGAACTATAATGAATTTCATGACTGGAATGTTGAATATTTTTCATTCAGTTGCTTTGTGAGAAATTTTGGCTTTCTCTAATGTAATTTTACAACAATTGTTTAAAAAACACGTATTTTTTCGTATCGCATCAATGAATAAAAATAAACTTCTATAATAACTTGCACCTGAAACATGAATTATTCTAACAATTCTAAAAGTAGTCAGATTATATACATGTGTGTATTTTATATTTAATTCACATCATAATTCATTTAAATAAATAGCTGCTAATCCAATTTATTTTCCTTTTCTATATTTAAAATCTAAATATAATCGAATAAAATACTCTCGATCTTTTTAAAAGTTGTCTTTTATAAATGCGTTTAGTTATATCTGATAAACGGGAGGAATGGAAATTGAATTATATTTTAAATGAATGATTGTAAATAAAATAATTTAAAACATAGTAATGTAGAATTATTTTCCTTATTAATTTTATTAAACAAAGTAATGTAAAATTATAGTGTATGAAAAAAATGTATAAAAAATTATCTGCATCTCTAACAGAGAAACTAAAATAGCTACGATAATTTATTTTAGTTAATTTAATTGGAATACTATCAAAATACATTTAAATAAAATCGACTTAAATGCAACTTTCCATTTGATTATTTAATAAATTAATACTTTAATCTATTTACTTTTTCATTCATACTCCTTTTCAAATATTCTAGCTAATGAATGACTTAAAATATCTAATTTGAAAAGGAAGTTAAATTCTATTGCAATTAATTTATAATTTATTTCTTGTTTAGTATTATTAAATTTTAAGTATAATAATATATAGCGTTTTACATAACATGTGCTTGTTTAGATTTTAAATAGGACTCATTTAAGTACATTTAAATATAATATAAATGAAATAGATTGATATTAAAACGAATACTAATTTTTATTACGAATTTTATAGAATTTAATTATTAATTAATTTCTAATGCAATAAATTAATCATTTATTTCTTTTTTGGATTATCAAATTTAAGTAAAGTTATATATGTTTTACATATCATTTGCTTGTTGATTTTATTTAAATTGGAATCATTTAATTAAATATAAATCTAAAATAAATATGAATTCATGTGAAACATCAATTTTTTAAAAGATAAATATTTTGAAATTAATTTTTTATTCGAACCACTTAAATTATTATATGTGTTATTATTTTTAAGTTAACTGAATAAACTTATAATTACTTCCAGTTTAATATTTGTAAAATTTTATTTAAGCAACAAGTTTGTATTTTAGAAACAAATTATTCTTATTTTCATTAAAATATAAATGATACTGGTTATATGTTAATTTTGAAATAAATTAAAAGTAATTATTAGTTAAGTTTTTAAAATAATTTAATTTTCACTAGCAAACCAAAGCTATAACATCAATATTAAAAACGTATGCTTTTACTAAAATTTTTAACGTATTTTGAATGAGATTATGCCTTCTTAATGACATGAAATGAAATTTCTTATTCATGGGAACATAATTCAATGTGTCTCTCTTGTGATTCAATAATTATTATATTTTGATCACATTATTTTGTCTATCAATTAAATTTGTTAACTGATTAGAATAATTTTGAAACATTTATTTAATTTACGTTTCCATGATAATTATTTGTTTATTTTCACCCAAATAATAAAAAAAAATAAATAAGGATTTCGACAAACATTGATAAAAGCTGTGCTTATCTTTATTCTTACATCCAAAGTATAATAAAGATATTAATTAAGTTAAACATACTTTTGAAATGTTTTAAAATATCATTTTTTACTTTTTCAACAAAATACATAAACGATTAAAGTTTTTATTTCGAAGCTAAAACTCAATATTTATAAGAATTATCAATAATTTTTTTATTAAATAACATAATTCTTTGAATTTATTTAATGCTCAAAATCTACAATAATGAGTATCACAGATAAAATATTATTTGTATTTTTAATTTCCTACAGGCATAATTACATTTATTTCTAAATAATTTATTTATCAATAAACTTTTTCTAGAAAGCATATAATTTGAAAATTCATAGGTCTTAATATATGATCGATTTGATAAGATGACCGATAACAAATAAGTTATTTAAGCAAAAACATTCGTTGTATTCTCTCATGCTACTGAGCAAATTAAATCAAAATGATTTTTAACTATTACGTATTACTGAATTATTTACTTGTTACAACACATGAACTTTAGAAATGTGTTCATTAATAAAAATTTTTTGATGATATATTCCATAACAAGTGAACACTAATATTTTGATATATTTTTTAAATCTGTAAAATCTCATTTTTATGTACATCACATTTACCAAATCTTAACATTAATTTATATGATGATTTTGAAGAATAATTTTTGGAATCGGTATCATCAATCTTTATTTCCATAAAATTTAACTAATGTACTATAAGTTACAAATTTTAAACCGTAAATAGTGGAATTTGAACCATGTCAAATATGAATGTTAAAAGCTATTTCAGACTTTGATTCATACATTTGTAGAACAGAAAATTGTTATTGATAATTTAATTTTATTGCTGGTAACTTTTAGAAATTTTAATAAGTACCACAGCAACATCTTTCATGTTTTAATATTACAAAGGTGTTATGTTATGCTTTATATTATGTCGTAGTATTTAATTATGCATGCGTGAAATTTTAGAATATTTTAAGATGCATGCAGTTTTGAAGTCAAATCTCATAAATCTTAAGCTGGCGTTTGTTATTGAATGGAACTATATGAATAGGAATTATTTCAAGAAATTTGCAGCAGAGTATGACATTTCTTACTTCAAAGTGACATTGAAATGTAAAGTAATTCTAAACTTAACATTGACAAGTTTTTTTTTTTTTTTTTTTTTTTTTTAATTTGAATATTATAACATTCTTAATATCAAAGCGGTAATCAAAATGTATTTTAATAGTACATAGTATAAAATTTGCATGGGATTATTTTTCAAATATTAAATAAACAAATATTATCATAAAATTAATCCATAAAATGAATATTATTAATTCAAGTAAGATTTTAATGGAAATTATGTAAAATATATTGTTATTAACTATAGAATCAAAGATATTTGCAAGATTTCCTTACAAAATAAAACATATGAATCATTTATTTTTATAGTGAAAATATTTATTTTTATTTAAATAATTTTTTTTATTTATACCTTTGTGAAAATAAGCATAAAATTCCAAAATTTATTTTTCACTAATCTTTTTGCAGAATTTAAAGGCATGATAATGCAACAAACATGAAAAAAAAATTAGTGAAATTCATTTCACTGAGTATAGATTTTAAAATTAAATTTTGTATATGGATATTTTTTCATCTATTATTAAATATATTCAAATATTATTTCCTAAATCTAATCTGCATGACGCGTAGCCATATTTAATATTGACGTTAAAACTTATTCAACTTTCCCATTTATACAATAAATTAGATCATTTTATCAAATGGAATAATACCCTTAAGGTTATTTATGACATGAACTCTAGAAACTGGAGTAATTTCCCTAGAGCTCAAAGACAATGATATGACGAAATTTAATTTACATTCCATCTAAGGTGTTCATTTCACTCAGATCATGATTAATCCAAATGTACATAAAATATAAATGTATTTTATGAGACAGTAAGATTTAATTCCTATATATTAAGCTTTCAAAACTTGAAAGTAATGTTTGACACGCGTTCCGAAATAATTTGTACATCATTTAAACCTCGAACTTGAACTCATTTATCTACTCCAACGATTCCATGACAAATTCTATTGCTCATATTCTATTCATGTTTAAACAATATTCCATTTGGTCTGACTCATAATATTGTTCCTTTCAAGATTTTCATTTACGATAATTTTGCTCTCTTTCAGTATTTTAGAGTAAATAACAAAATGTAGTTTTTTTCCTGTGTAGTAAATGTTTCAACTATTAAAATTAATCAAAGAGAAAAAGATATTTTGCTTTTGAATTTTTATTTATATTGGTCATAAAATGTATTCCAAAACCTATAAGTATGCATTGTTTAAATTACAAATTTGAACATTTGCAATAACTTTAGGAATTTCATCGCAAAATAATAGTCGTTAATGTAGGTAATGCGCTAAATAAAATTTAAAATTATATGTGTGTGTGCGTTCACACACATTTACTGCTAAAATAGTTACGCACATAAAATGTTTAAAATATTAAAAAATATTAATTAACTAAAACAATAGTATTTTTTTCAGTTAACACACATATGTAATTGTAAATAAAATTACATAGTTACTAGTCAATGGTTCTAATGATTTTCTTTCAAATGTTTTGAGGATTTCAGCTGTTAATTCTACTCATTTATTTGTTTTATAAATAAGACACACTTTTTCAAAGATTTAAATTTTCACTTACTTGAAATGAATTTTTAGATTAAAATTGTATTTAACTTAGTTAGTAAATGGTATTTAAATGCAAATTGTTGAGAAATATTATAGCAGAGAATTATACGAAATAATCATATATTACCTAAAAAAAATAGGTAATTGGAATTATTTGGTATTTAACAAAATGTTCTCTTACTATATGACATGTTTTTAAATATTATTAATATTTTATGTAGAATCAAATGATTATAATTATATTTTATAAAACCTTTAGTAACAATCAATTATAATAATCAAATATTGTGCCTCATTTTTTGGGTCAGTATACATTATATTATCAAACATGCTAGAAAATTTACAGTTGAACAATGGGAAGTAAATTTTACGTTTCTGAATTCTGCATGCAATTATGTCAAAACGATATCAAGAATGTTTACAAGTACTCTGCTTTTCACCAAACAGGTATAAGCATTCATACATTAAAAAGAATAACCACACACACACACACACATATATATATATATATATACACATATATATATACATGTATGTGTATATACATATATATATATATATATATATATATATATATATATATATATATATATATATATATATATATATATATATATATATATATATATATATATATATATATATATATATATGTATATTGTTACAAAGTTTGTAAATATTTTTTTTTGTATTCGTCTTAAGACAGATTCAAGCTCAAATTCTTTGACAAAAATCGAGAGATGTAGGCTTAAGTTAAGAACGATTTATTCAGTGATTTGGTGGATTAGTAACCAATTGGCGGGATTTGGCGAGAAATTTGTAGTTTTAGAAAACGTTCACCATAAAATCTCTAGGGCTGTTATTGAACGAGATGGCCTGGAAGCTTCCAGAACCTTGGAGAAAGACTTATACTTTCATGCCAAGTAAGCAATAAATATCGCCGTTCTATATTCTGAGAGTTTCTAAGTTCTTAGTGGCAGTGATAAACTAGTGCATACGAGCTGAGTGTTTGAGGTATTAAAAGAATTCTGTTTTCGGGGACTGTTTACTGTTGAATCAGTTGAATTGATTCTGTATTAATTGTGATTTGATACTGCTGTAAGTGCTGAGTTTTTCCCGTATTTTTAGAAAGTCCTAGAAATATAATTCCTATGATTGTTTCGAATTTGTTTCACTGACTCTCAAAGTTCCCAAAGCACAAACGCTAAAGCTCGGTAAAACTGGTGTTAACTGGTAAAACTGCCTTATTTTATCTGTTTATGGATAATCAGGCAGGTTGCAAATATGGTATTCATAGAATGTACTACTTCTGTATCAAGTGTTTCTATACTGTTATAACTAACCATGTGACCATGCGAAAAACTTGATGTAGTCACAAAGATAAGCTCACAAAATAAGATTATAAGCACTTACAGTTAATAAGTATAAATACGCTAGTGAAATTGGAAGATTAATTCGTAATTAAACTGACATCACAGTAATTTATATGAATTTCGATTTTGTTAGCAACTAAATTATAAAATCATATACTTTGTAATCATTTAACTGAAAGTGTAAGATTGGCAATGCTTAATTAGAAAGTAAAATAAATTTCGGAAAAAAGCTACTTGTATAATTTTATTTGAATTATATGTGATTTAACAGAAGAAATCTGTAAACAGGAAGTTTTGAACTTTTTTTATTTTTATTTTATTTTATTTTATTTTTTTTACACAAAAAAGTTTGCTTCTATCTGTTTCAGCTGATTTAAATGTATTGGCAATATCAGATCACAATTTACATGCAATCTTCAATGTTAACTTCTAATTTACATAATTATATTTTTTCCTCCAATGATTTCCTAAATGCTACAACTAATCCATGAAATCAGAAGTACTCCTTGAGAGTGGGATACTGTACGCAAGCAACAGTTCAAAGACTTCTTCTATTGTGTGCTATGGCATGCATTAGGAGACATCACCCATTAGATATTCTTTTTAATTTTTTCTTCAGAACGTTGCATTGAAATTCCAATCATTTTCTGCGTAACTTTAGTAATAATATATAGTTTGATATCAGCCATACTTCTTGAAATAATACGTTGCACAAACATAAATATATTTATCTTAGAAATGCTTCGTATATGTAAATATGTTATTAGTACATATACGAAGGAATTGTTATGTCTATTAGCACATGTTATTCTATAATTAATTTAAAAATAAGCAATATTATTTTTGTATGTATCTATTTTAATGTCATTAACCAGCCCTTTAAGTGTGGTGTAGTACTGAGTATGGGATGTAACACAAATTGAATTGGACACAGAATTAAATCCTACAAACATTAAATAATGTTTAAAAACATATTTGTTTATAAGATGGATATAATGTAAATATTCTCCCAGAAGTAACAGTGGAAAATATCAATAAATGTTCCCTAATGATGACAGAGGCATGTAAAATAGACCACGATTGCCATGACATCAAAGTGATATGATACTTCTGAAATAGTAGGTGAAGTTTGAGGTTATTCAAGTCTTCAAACACGCACACAAAACCACATACTCATCTGAATGTTTGCTGGCAGAAACACAATAAGACCTTAAAATTGGCACTTTCAAGTTTCTGAACTTCTTGAAACTGCATCTCATAACCTTTATTTTAAAACAAGCATAGAAAAAAAGCTTGAAAAAAAGCATAGATTCATGGAATATATCTATATGTTTCTGTTGATAAAGTGGGAAATGACACAAAATTAGTATATTGTTGCATAAGAGACTATACAACAGCCCTCCTTTATTGAACTTGATGGATAGTATCCTAACTTGATGGCTGAATTTAAATAATTTTATCCTTATGTTCCTTACCTCATTATCAAATAAGCTTTGTGATATGAAAAAGAACATCTTATTCCTGGAAAATTAATCTTCTTCAGAAATCCATGTTTGCATCATAATACTGACATGGTCGGCTAAAACTCCACAATAAGTATGTCTGGATATTTAAAAGTTACGGTTTGGGACAGGAAAAAGAACGACATAGTTGCTTACACCATTGCACATCCTCGTACACTACTGACAGTTTGAAGGATGCATTTATAATATGCACATGAATTCATCCAATACTGTTGTTTGTTGTATAAAGTGTGAAACATGATTTATTTGATTGTATAACTGCCTCGCACTTGTCAATACATCAAGTAATGTGATCATAAAACTATTACAGAAGACATTTATCATTAATATCCATAGTGAAATGTAAGGATTTATTTCTCCATCGTAAATATTCTGATTATGAAGGCCTTCATTAACTGTAATCATTACGCTGGAGAATTCAGTTGCTTATAAAGCTCTACGATCATTTTGGCTGCATTTCTTTAACCTTAGCCATTTGTTTTAATATGCAGTGTCTTCATTCACTCAACTTCTATTATCTACTTTGTTTCATAATTTCCTATTCCTGTACTGCGTATTGCCTTTAAAAACAGTACCTCTGAAAGTCTTAAACGCAGTGATGTTTCGGTCATAGTTGCTGTATCTCATATTCCTAGATCTTAGCTTGCTTGGAAATCTGTGAGGTTTGGCTTTTATAAATCTGATATTTATACATATATGTATATTTATGTAAATGTATGTATACGTGCTTATATGGGTGTGTATGGGTGTAAGAACAGAATTGTAAATAATAACACAGTAAATTTAATAAATTTTAATATAATGTTTAAAAAACTAATAATTCAATGTTTTATTTTTAAAATGGCGCGTACATTTAAATCATTCATTTTTTAAATAATAATTTATATTTATTTAAAAAATATGAGACAATTAATGACATCCCTATCGAGACAGATATTCTTAAATAAAGTAATCCTTTTGGGAAAGAAGGGAAATATATTGATAAAATATTCTACAAATCCCATTATACAGAAATATAATATTTTATTTTTTAAAGAGTTTTGCAACTATATTCGCTGGTTGTGTATCGATGTATAGTTAAATAGGCAATACCATTTATAAAGACTTTGTATTTATATTTGCATATTATGGAGCATCATAACATTTAGACCTAGACTATTTGATAAAAAAAAATACATATATCATTCAGAAATGAAGAGAGTGGAAATTTGATTTTTTTTTGTAAAAGTAAGATATATTGATTCTAAGATAATTGTCACAAACTATATTTCTATATATACACTCAGTAAAGTTTTAAAATAGAATAATTATATAAATTTTAACTATTTGAAAATATTTTTTTTATTTTGAACCAAAATTATTTTATGCAATTAGCTTTATATTTATCAGAGGTAAAATTTTATTCTCATTAAAACAGTAATAAACGTAAAACATAGCAGTGAAACTATTGCAAAAAAATACTAAAAAACTTAAGCGGAAATAAAATTTTTAAATAAAAATAATCAAAAGATGTTTATTAAATACTTGATATAATTTTATTAATTTATAAAATATACAATTTTAAAGTCCTAATACCAAGCATCTATTGGCATAATTGGGAAAAATCACAAACAGCTATATGTATTTAATTTCGTTCAGTTAATGCATATCAATATTTTTAACTTAAGTAATATCTACAGTAAAAACATTTCGTTTTAATACCACAATTTTTAATTATAAACTATTTTGATGAAG
Source organism: Latrodectus elegans (assembly GCA_030067965.1). Lineage (NCBI taxonomy): Eukaryota > Metazoa > Arthropoda > Arachnida > Araneae > Theridiidae > Latrodectus > Latrodectus elegans. The sequence continues at coordinate 5,049,768 of CM057818.1, forward strand.
ATTTTGAAAAATTTAGTAATACTGAGACGACGATGTTGAATTTAAATTATTGCTAAGCAACATTGTTTAAAAGGAGAAAATAAAATTGAGATAGGACATTTCAATGCTATTTCTCGAAAAGGATTGAACTTTGTTATTTTTAGGGGAAAAATCTTCAAATATTAAAAATAAATTACATAATTTTTAGCATAAGAAAACAAAGATACAAGCTAACGATTGTTTTAACAGCACCACTGTCATATTACTTTAAAATGTTGTTACGGAACATTTTTTCAAAAAAGAATCATGCTAGAAGTTATCAACTAAAAATGTATAAGTTTTAACTTTTATATATATTATTTACTGTAAAAGTATATATATATATATATATATATATATATATATATATATATATATATATATATATATATATATATATATATATATATATATATATATATATATATATATATATATATATATATATATATATATATATATATATATATATATATATATATATATATATATATATATATATATATATATATATATATATATATATATATATATATATATATATATATATATATATATATATATATATATATATATATATATATATATATATATATATATATATATATATATATATATATATATATATATATATATATATATATATATATATATATATATATATATATATATATATATATATATATATATATATATATATATATATATATATATATATATATATATATATATATATATATATATATATATATATATATATATATATATATATATATATATATACTAAAGAGTTAATTTAAGAAATTAACATTAAGTTTACTAAATTAGCTCATAGCTATTGATCAGTCTTCCGTTAAGACATTGCCTGCCTGTAATGACTCGTCACAAATTGAAGAAATCGTTTGAAACACTATATTTGATCTACTCTGTACTGTAAACCTTTACAGTTAAACTGTAGTTTATCTAGAACCCTTCAAAATATTTATCCTCGTGGATATATACCTCAATGTCATGTATCAAAATATTGTTTTATTTTTACACAAAAATATTTAACCTAGAAATGATAAATTATAGAATGAAGAAGACAAGAAGTAAATTTTCTCTAAAAGTAAATACAATTTTAATATATGTAACTTTTTAAACTAAAGCTTTCATCAAGCCATTTTGTAAAATTGAAAAATAATATTTAACTTAATATCAATTAAACCTTACATGTTTTCTTACTCAATAAATATTTACTTTTTATAATTTATTTTAATTCAAAAAAGCTTTCAGTTTTACTTTTAAAATGCTTTACGTAACAAGAAATAGAAAATTTGAATGACTTAACAAAAATAATTTAAATGTAATTAATTATTTTGAAGTTGTTCCAGCAATATTCTTTATACCTTAATTTATGTTTTATAATTTAGTGGAAAAAATGCTAACTTTTTATTATAGAAAGCACTATAACTATAATAAAGAATAATAAACTTATCTACCGATTATTTTTATTTCTTGCAATGGAAAACTATTGGTTGAAAAACAAATTGCATTTAACTTTATTTCAGATGTTAGTAATTAACAATATTATACAAAGAGATTCTATATAAAACTATATGTTTTCCATTTTGAAATTTTTAAGTGTGTAATTCTCACAAACATTTGTATGTTTAGGTAAAAATTAGAACGATTATTTCTATAAACTTCATATCCAGATGTAAAAATCAATATTAATATTAGTTCAAAATATTCAAAATTAATTTACCTATTTATCTTTACTTCCAAATAAAGTTTTACAACAAAGTTTAATGAAAAATATCAAAAGTTGTAAATTATTAATATTTGGAATATTGTACACATATTATTGGGAAATAAATAATATAAATGTATCCCATTAGTATATTAGATTACGATTTAAAGATAACTATGTATCTTTAAATCGTAATCCAATACTAATGGGATACATTTTCTTTTAATAATTCATATATTAAATCTTTATAAAATTTAATTAAGTTATTCATCTTTCAAATCTCTATCAAATTTTTATTTATATATTTAAAATGTCAGTTTTGTATAAAACATAATCAATCTTGTATAATTCTATGAGAGATTTCTTAAACTAGTATTATTTTTATAAAAAAACTGTTAAATGTGTCGAAGGTCTAAAAACTTTTTATCAAAGGAAAAATTTCTTCCTGTAAATACAAAAACACATATTTAATATTTTATGAACAATTGGCTTTAAAAATTACAGTACCAGTGAAATTTTAAAACCAAAAATTCACGACTTAGTTTAATTTAGGATAAATACATTCTTTAATTTTTATTATACGATATCGTTTTATTCTAATTATTATATAGTTCATAACTTAATAAAAGATATATAAAATAGAATTTTATCATAAGAAAATAATATTTGGACGTTATAAAGCTTTATTTTTTATTAAACATAATCCTGTAAGAAAGATTAAAATATATTTAATTTAAAATAATTTAATACGAAATATTTAATATTTATTGTCAAGCATATTACAATCACTTCAAATGATATATTTTGCGGATAAATTTTTAATATTCAAACGCCTGAAATATTTCTCACTTTTCAACACTGCAAAGGAAAAATTGATGGCATTTTGCATACTGGAGAACCCAGTAATTGTTCTATCGTCTTTCAGAAGGTGGGTGAGCCTTGGTAATTTATAATCAGGGATCCAGCAGAAGACCATCCAGACTGTTTCTGCCACACCAAAGGTATTATTTCATTTGGGGATCATTGCGACCATGACCTATTTAACGTGCTTCAACCACCATTAGTGAGCACGATAGATCTTTGGCTGAGTTAAGAATATAAAGTGGGGATCAGAACAATAAATGCCCAAACTAGTAACATCACACACACACATACATATGTATATATATATATGTATATGTATATATATATATATGTATATATATATGAATATATATATAATATATATATATATATATATATATATATATATATATATATATATATATATATATATATATATATATATATATATATATATATATATATATATATATATATATATATATATATATATATATATATATATATATATATATATATATATATATATATATATATATATATATATATATATATATATATATATAAATATAAAGTTTTCTTAACCATAAAAACCATAAATTAATAGCATAAGTACCTAAATTATATGGTATGAAATATGCAATAGGCAAAATTCAAATGTAATTTAATAAGTGAACCTGAGATAAATAAATGTGGATGAATAAATTAAGTTGATTTCGATTTGTTTCATCTAAGAATAGTAAAAAAAAACTGCTGCAGATGTCTTGTACCAGCCAAGATGGCATTATGGGATCTGCTACTCCACTTTTCCAACTGGAGTGACTACTACACAGGATTGAATCATATTTTGGTGTGGCGTCTGACTTCCTCAAAACAGACATACCATGGATACCAGATTATAGGGTATGCAGCCATTCACAATCCACTCATAGAAGTGAAGGTATTAGATAGGATAGACAGAGAGGGAAATTGCATCCAAGCATGAACTGGGATTCGTACCTAGAACCTCCCTATCCGCAGTCAGGCACTCTGACTACTACACAGGATTAGCAGCAAAAAATTAAAAAAATAAAGATTGCTGATATATAATTTATTTTAAGTATAAATTTTTACTATAGTTTTCTTGTTTTTCAATGTTTTATGCTTCTTATGTGTACGATTTTGTATACTTTGCAATACGTTAGACGAAATTTAATTCATACAGTTGTTAAAGGATATGTATCAAATATTTTTATCTATGCAGTATATGTACCTGATAATCACGCATGAAAAATAAAAATAAAAAAAAAATCTGCAAGATCAGTATTAGGTATTCGTGTTTTAAACAAGAAAGTAAAAAAAGGTTATGGTATATACTCTTGCTTATTATTGCTGTTTTTAAAATATTTCTTGATTTTGTCTGGTTAAATGTAGGAATCTTAATTAACTATAGAAACACAGCGATGCAGCTGCAAACTATTGTGAAAAAAAAGGAATAGCATTTCGGTTATCCCAGAGAAAAACGTATTTTTAATGCTGATGTTGGATATAATGTGAAGTAACTGATTCACCTCAATCAGTTTTATTAAAAAATGAGCAATAAGTTAAAATATAAAGAATAATTACTTATTTTTACATGTGAAATTATAATTCTGTTCTAAAGAAAATGTTTTTAATATTTAAGAACAATCGTAAATCATAAAAGCACAGAAATAAGTTCTTATATTAAAGAATCTGAATCGACTTACACTTCTATCAGATCTAAGAAGAATGAATTTTTTAAATAAAGTTATCGCATTTTGATCAGGAGATTGTTGTTTTATTATACTTGGATCTCGGGCACTTAACACATTGGTCTTAGTTTTGGATTTTGTGCTAAAAATTGAATCTCTTTTGGTTCACTTGAAATAGTTTCATTGATTTTTTGCAGAGTTTCATAAAAAAAGTGTTTGTATAGTTTTTGTCTTCATATGTGGTTTTTTGAGTGACATATCTTCGAATTTCAAGAATTTTCTTTTGTTTGCATATTACTTTTATTTGCCAATTTTCTTTTGTTTGCATATGCAAATTGGAGGATTTCTTTGCTGAAATTGGAACAGTTCTTATATATATTTCTTTGACTTTAAATATGACATAAAAATAATCCTTTACCATCTGTTGATTTCTTGAGTTGTAAAATATGATACAGACATTTTATTTACTGTATCTACAAAACTTGGTTGGATTACTAAACTGAATAATTTCTAATTTTTTTAAAGTATCATCAATGAGCAAATTTTGAGATTACTTGTTATACTTTTTTAATTTAATTATTTTTATTTCGAATTGTTTGAACATTGTTTATAAATATTTTTTTCCTAAATCAAATCTTTAGTTCGTTCCATCACTCTGCTCAAGTCTAGTATCTTTATCTAGATAAATGCATGTTTCTCTGTTATTCCTTCCTCAAGGGTTAATCAGTATTTTCTGCAGAAGATTCAACTTCATATAATCACGTTCTCAAAAGAGTACCATCTCTTCACCTTACTCTATAAATTTACGTTTGTAAATTATTCTTTTGAAACAATAATGCTATGAAACAAGAAAATGAACTGCTTCTAGAATAAATTTCTGAATCAATTTTGATTGCACGAGTTTCAGAGTCACCATAATACCATATCAGGTAGTTAAGAAATTATAATGTCCATTCCAGGCGTAGTATCAAATTGGAGAATAAGGAAAGGATAATTGATTACAAACAAATAGTTTTAAAATATTTGTTGATTTTCGAAGCCTGGGTTGATTCTGTGGGCCCAACATTACTTCCAAGGGGTCCTATATGAAGAGTTGCAACCTGTTGATTATTTAAAGGAACCTTTCTGCAATAAGATTTTTATGCTTTGCAATCATCCCATGATTGACTTTTTCATTTAGGGACTTTGGTGATCAAGAAAAACTATTTTAAAGATTAGTTTCTTGTGGTAATCATATCTGTCCGCAATTTTTACTGTTCTTGACTACATATTGCCAAATCAATACATATTGCTCTATATAATCAGTAATCTACTTAACCTACGGCAACTTGATTAAAATCTATTCAAAACTGATTAAAATAATTCATTTATGCAAAATGACTTTGATAGTGGCACTATAGTTTGTGGTTTTAAAGATCTAAAAACAAGAATGATAAAAAGTATATTCCAGTGGCAATAATATGCAGCACATAGACATTTATAATATACAAACTTTGGTTTAGCTTGGTATTGTTGCTCAATTTGTACCAGAAAGCTAATTAGATTAGGACAGAGTGTTTAAACAGAAAACTGAGTTTTTGTACAGTAATAATAAAAATATGCAAGTGATGAATATTCCCTGTATTATATTAATGTTAGTCGAAAAATTTAATAAATGAACACACATTCGGTACGAAGATGGCTGCAAGCATTTTAAATCAGGGAAATGCTTTTAATGATATATTTCTTTTCGTTTTATAAAGTGTTATAAATGTTAAAAGTTTTAACTAAAATAATTTTATTTATTGATTGTTAAGTTTCTATTTAAATGACAAAAACTTATTACTGAAACATGTTATACAAATTTATTTATTCAGTTTAAGCCTATTTGTGTATATCGACTCTATTTACGACCACAAAAGCTTAATATCTTTAACAAAACACGTTGATTAAATTCATTCGGAAATTGAATCATAGTATCTTAAAAATTTTAAGCTGAAATAATATCTTTCGATGGAAACTTACACTTTATGTGTTGATAATAAAATACTAAAACTGCTTTGGCAACATTAATTGTTTAAAAGACAGCATGTGAATTAGCAAGAAAAGATTGTAAGATAGCTACAAAAACTATTTTCATTTCTTCCATTGTTGCGAAAAGTATTCCCACATTAATTTAGTCAATTGTACAGCAAATTGCTCTAATAACGCAATATTAATCATATGAAATATTAAAAAAAATCTTGTGAAATAATTTTCTTTAAAAGTTTAAAATATGTTTGTAGAACTTAGTATTTTAATACAAGAAACTTAAAAATGTTATCTATCGTTAGATAGCTGCAAAAAATTATATTTAATTAAATTCTGCAAAACATTCTCGTTTGCATAAGATAGTATGATTCTTCAAGAAAAGAAAATAAACCACTTTTTAATGTAGATGATTTTGAATTTCCATGAATACATGAACATTCTAGCTATTTACTATCTTGATACAGTTATAAATGTTAAGCATTGCATATAGAAATTCCTTTGTCTTTTGTGAAAACACGTAGTTCAAGCAACTATCACAAGAGAAAAGCTTAATATTAACTAACGCTTAACTCAAATTTCTGAAAGACATTTATTGTTGATATGTTTGGGAAAGATTAGCGACAGATTGAAATATTAAAGTAATGTCAGTAAAGCACTAAGGAAATGACTATGAATTATTTTCTTACCAGTCGAACAATGGCGGAGTGATTAGCGATTCTAACTTTGAAGTAGTAACTTCTAGTTTCAAATCTTTGTCTGTATGTGTATTTATCAATCCTTTCACTTTCGTGGCAAGAATGGAATACTCACTGAGTGACACACTGTATCAGATGGCATCATATTAGTAATCTGTAACGTACATTGGATTAATTTGAAAACCAACCGGGTAATAGAAAAAGATGTTGCTCCCATTTAACATGTTAGATAAATGGTAATAAAAAATAAATTGAATAATGTGTATTTAATATGAAAAATTAGGTAGAAACCATTATATAAATATTACTTTTTGTTAAATATTATTAAGAAACAGCAGATTTTAAAAATATTAGACACATATTAATTCATGATTTACGTAGCAATTTATTTTCATTTATTAAATATTTTAACGAAGAAAATGTTTTTATTTTCTTAAAGATAATTATTATATCCTAAAAAGGGTAAAAAAAAAAACAGTATTTTATCGTTAAACTTATTTAAATTTACAATAAGTATTTAATTAAATTTTGTGGAATATTAATTTTTTTTATGTAATTAACTGATTTTTTTCGTTGGAAAAATCGTTGTAAAACTCATTATGAAATAATTTAACTCTGTTTAATTTAGCATTTTTGTCGTTAAATCATTTCAAAGATAATTAGGTAATTATCATAATTATTAACGTAATTGTGTCGAATTACCACAATTATTTCCATTTCTAGCAATACTTAAAAAATACAAAACTATTTGATTAAAAAAAATGAGTTACTTTTTCTCCTTTGATATTTAAATTACATTTAAAAAGTATAGTTTAAAAATGCCATCTCAGTAAAATCAACTATTTTTGTGAACAGGAAAAACCATGCCCAGACTTGTTAAAAGTAATTTATTTAATATTATTATGTTAATAGATATAAAACTTTAAATTAATCAAATAAAAAATTAACAATTTTACCATTTGAAGCTAATTTTAAATTATTTTAAGTATAGTTAAATTTAAATTTGATTTACAATTTTTAAAATTCTCTTCGATTTATCATTTAATATTTTTTTTTAAATTTTAAAAATTGTCTTTTTTATCAGAATTTTTAAAATTTACTAATATTTTAATTTCTATTGAGAAAATCACTTAGTTTTAAACAAGAATAAATTATGAAAAAAACAGTATAGAATTAAATCTATAATAATGTAAGAATGATAGTAAATAAATTTTTGAGTTATACAAATTGTTAGTATTCCATTCAAAAGAAATTGCATTAATCTTCCTGTTTTTGATGAAGTGCAATAGGAAAAGAAAGAATGAGGAAACAATTTCAAATTATCATTCTAGCACCAAATTTCATGATAAGTGGTACTTATTGAGACAGATTTCAGAAATGTGTGACCAAAAACGTACGGCAATTAATTCCTTCTTTGACATTTATGTGTCATTTTTATGTCACACGCAAAAGAATCTGACAATAATTGATAAATTAGTTACATTAGTTACATTATTGAAAGACCTTAGGATGTTATGTCATTATTTTTTTTGTTATTACACAAATTAAAAATAGCACCGTGATTATAGTTCATGACCTCAAAAATGACTTCAGTTTTAAATTTGTATTCTTAAATATGGATTAAAGACATCAAATAGTAAAATTTGTTGTAATTTAATGAAAACTTACCGTTACAAAATTTTTTTAAGCAATGTATTGCATTATTTCACATAAAATATAAAAGCATATTTAAAAATGAAAATTTTACCTGTAATTTTAAAAGATTTATGAACAATAATTTTTAATAAATTCAAATGTAATTGATAGTTTTTTTATACAAAATTGAGAAATTTTATTTCCTCTGTTTATATAATATAGATATCTTAAGTAAGTGCATTTTTATGTGAATACATACACAAGCACATTATTTACTTGATAAAGCATCAAAATATGAAGATAGATAGTATTTTTTTATATTAAGTGCGAGATTTTTTTCCGTGCGATGATTTTTAAGTGCGATGATATTTTTTCAGTTGTGACATAATTGATAATTATATGATTATATATTTTTCGGGAAGTTACGTTAAGAATTTAGAATAACTAGATTAAATATATTTTTTTCTTTTTACACTGATAATAAAATTTAATTTTATTTACAAAGATTTGCATAATTAACTTATAATTTTCTAAAATAATATTTATACAAAAGTATTACCTAATATATTATTTTATATTGTGGATTTTGAAAAAAATCTGCAATATTAAATCATGATACTTATATTCAACATTATACTTCATTTACTACTTGAATAAAGGAATAATGTCATATACATTTCTCATCAAGCCAAATATATTATTATGATTTACCAATTAACGTATGCAAAATCAATGAAGAAACTATTAAATTATTATAATTTACTAAATAATTCTACGGAAATAATTTGCCAAATTATAACGTACTGCAATCAATATAATCATTAAAGTTTTTGCAAGTGATAGTTTGATATGAGATAAATTTAGACAATTTTCCTTTTATTATTTTCTGTGCTTTTCTTTGGGATAAATAATTAAAAAGATGTCATAATTTATTTCGCTAATCAAACCTTTTTAACTATTTGAAATTTTTAAATTAAAATGATACTAAGTAAATTTTTGGGAACATGTAATTTCATTTACTAAAAAATATAAAAAAGGAATTTAACAAAATTTTTGAAACTATGTCTTACCAATCCGTTTTTTATTATTTCAGCAACATTAAATAAAAATAATTTTTTTTTGGCGTAAGCAAAGCAATAGTCCTAAGATTCAATAATGATTTCTTACAATATTTCAATTATATATTTAGAATGCTATTAATTAATAATTTTTTTAAAAAAAAATTAAGTTATCCTTACCTATTTAAACTAATTATAAAGTGGGTAAAGTTTGGCATGCATTTTAAATTTTGCTTTTTTCTATTGTTTATGTGTTCATGGCTTGAATCAATGGAAAACGTCTTTTCAAACTTATACTTTTCTCTTTATATTAAAATCGTCTTATTAACAAAATGAACTTCGACCATATATAATCTTAGATATTCGATGGTGAATTTCACTTTGTGTAGAATATGATTTGACAGCAGGCAGCAATTTCGTGGACATGTCAGCTTTACGACGATGTCTCAAGACGATGTTATAATTCATTATGAGTGACGATATCTAACATCATAGAAATTTTAAGCCATTGAGAATCGTAATAAAGTGGCATAATCACCATTTCAACTATAATGAAAGCAACAACCATTTTATTGGTAATAATGCCAATTGCAATTAAATATTAAAAACTTCCTCACTCATTGAAGAAGCTTATCTAGAAATATATCAGAGTCTTAAATATATTCATTCCTTCGTTCTATTTTTTAAAAGTAACGGCTTCAAGTAAAGTGAATTAAGAAGTAAATTTAATTTAATTGGTATGAACTGAAACCATTTGAAAGCATTTTAGTATTTTTATTTTCTTAAATAGCCTTTTTTTTCACAATTTCCCGTATTTTTCTGGCAAATGTCGATATTTTTTATGGCAAAAAATTTAACCGACTGAAATATTTTGGTGTTTAATCAAATATTTACTAAGTTTCTGGTACGCCAGTGTCGATAAAGGAAGCACACTTGATTTTAACTCATGATTGTTTTTCAAGATTACCTGTAAAACATTATTATCTATCTCCTGAGTTAAATTAATTTTTTTTAAATAAAAAAGTACTTTATAGTGATTTTTTTATAAACTATATAAAATAAAAGTATGGATTCTTGTTATTCGCACTATTGAACCATATCCCATTAATTTCAACCTCAAAAATACCATTTTTTAAAACTCAAAGAATTACTGTTTTTCAAGGAATATGTTGTTGTTACTTATGAAAAATGTACAAGAAAAGCTTGCTAGCCGACGGCCATGTGAAATCAAGTCAAAAGGATAAGTCTTTCTTTTAATCAGACCACCAAGAAGGTGAAAGTATGTGATTGCTCTAAGACGCCTCAGATAGATGGCACATTAGAAGATCCACACCCTCAATTTTTACTTTGATCTGAAGGGGAGGAGATTTTCTCCATATCATTACGCCCATGTGGTAACACTTAACTACCAACCACAGGACTTTTAATTCCACAGATTTAAGGAGCACGTATATCACATGTACTCGGTGAGCCTTAGAAACCGAACCCAGCTACTTTCAGACTGAATTCCGGTGCCCTAACCACTAGGCTAACTTATAAACCTTTTCTAGAAATATAAATTTTTTGATTACGATCGGTAGTGGAGATGATAAAGATTAAATTTTCCTAGGTTTCAACATTTTCCCCATTTATGTGTTACCTTATATAATTCGTAACACAGGTCATGCCCAATTTCCTACTATTTAGAATTTTAAATGTGACTGAGATATAGAAATGTGAATAAATGCACTACTCTATTATAAAAAGATATTAACAGAGTAAAAATGTACGTGTATAGAAGCATATATTATATCTTCTAATCTTTAAATTGTTAGTATAATTAATGAAGTTAAAATTATCTCTTTTTTATATTGTATTAACAATCCAAATATCTAACTCAATATCTTTCGATTTTCTTAATTATTTTTAAAAATGATCATTCATTTCAACATTATTTTTATATTTTTTAATATTTTAAGTATATTATTTTTCAATGTTTATTATATACTTGATAAATGCTGTAATGTAAATATAATGCTAGCTTTTAGGTACAAAGAAGCGGGAAATAATCAAGTATTAAATGTTTTGAAGGGAAAGTATGTACTATTTTATTTGACTAGTAAAATCTTCTAATAAATTGCGAAATTATTTATCAAGTATACCATACAATTTATGATAGTATTTGAATAACAAAAATAAAAGTATACTGGAACATAAAATATAAGTTAGTGTACCTTTTCAGTCTTACCATGAGAATAATGAAATCAATACATCACTTCCTTTCCCTATGTCGCATTAGAGATAATGTATTCAAGTTTGAAGTCATTTAAAAGTGCTACATACTTGGACAGTCATGCAGGTCTTATAGAGTAACTTTCAATGGAAAATTAACATTCCTCTTTGTTCCCTTATTATGGCGCGTAATCATGAGGAGTGATTAAGAAGTAATCATTCCCCTACATGGAAATAAAGTCCAAAGTGAATCGGCTGAAATAGTGAGCAGCATTCAATTTCTAATTCGTATAGATTTAAAATTCTGAAACATACTTAAAACGAAAAGTAATTATATAAATGGCAACGTCAAAATCAAATTTATTGTTAACATAGTGAAATATTGAAAAATGTTTCTTTGTTTTGTTGCTAAGATTATTGCCTGTTTAAGTATTTGCATTGAGTGGTAGCAAAATTACCCCCCATTCCGCTTCTTAAATACAAGTATCAACCAATTAAATTAAATTCTCTTTATAACAATAATCATTGCATTGAAAATAAAACTCAAAATTTTATTAATGTAAATATTTTTTGCAAGGTTTCAGATATTTTTAATGAATTTGAATTCACAAGTTTTTTTTTTTTTTTTGGTTGTCTATGTTAATGTAATATTCTATTTTAAAGTGATAATCCATTGAGTGACAAACAGCAGTAAGGTATATGACAATTCCTTGAATTATTGTATAAAATATTAGTTCGGTCATCATCTATAAGTGTTTCATTAAAACTCTCTTATTGGATTAATATGATGCATTATATAACTTATCACTTTTTTAAATACTTGGGCTCACATTTTATTTAAAATAAAATTTTTGAATGAATTATTTAAAGATAATTTGTCATTTATTTCTGGGGCTGAATTTTTTCAGTAAATCATTGGTCGTTGTTATGATAAAAATAAAAAATAAATAAAAAAGTACTTAAAAATAAAGAAAAATAATTTCTTATACCAGTTTAAATTAAGGAAGAAAATATATTTTTTTACAAAAAGTAAAATTAAAAATGTCTTTTCAATTTTTTTACAATAATGTAAACAAAACTAGTAATTTTATAAACTGTTCATCGCATTACATTTCTGCCAATTATTTGCTTTTTTAATAGTGTAACGATATTTTTAATAAAGTTATATTTCACATATGTTTGTCATAGTGAATATTAATATCATGATAAATTAGAATAGGAAGCTTGTTATAAGAAGAAAAATCAGAAATAAATGAATATGCAAATAAATATAATCAAATTTGTAATAATGGATAGTGATTTTCTCTTTATTAGAGTAGAATTATAAAGTATTTGCATTGGTAAAATTGTCTAAATCATTATCCATGTAATTTATCAAACATATGCTTATGATATAAGAATCTGTTTACGTAAATCAATTGAACAAAATTACTTCACTAATATATAAAGGAAGTAACAGCAGAGTTGCATTTGCTTGATAACAATGATTGCAGAAATAGCATGGTCATACTTATTAACTAAATGAATTATTTTTGTTTTTAGGAATTCCAATACATTTAGCGGTTGCTGGTGAAAAAGCAGCTATTCCTTGTAACATCTCAACTCCACTTTCTGATGATCAAGTGTCATTAATTTTGTGGTACCGAGTGGATATGCCAAATCCGATTTACACATTAGACATTCGAAAAAGAACGATTAAAGAAGCCAAACACTTTCCTAGTCCTGAAATGAAGGACCGAGCATACTTTTATATGAATATACATCCACCTACACTGATATTGGAACCAGCGAGGGTAGAAGATGAAGCTGATTATAAATGCCGAGTAGATCTAAGAAGATCTAGAACATTGATTCTTCATACAAGACTAAATATTATAGGTAAAACATATTTTTTATTCAAGTTCTACACATTTTATATATTAAATTTTCATAATCAATTCATTTTGAAAAAAAAAAAAACTTCTAATAAAGTATTGCTTTCAAATACCTGAAAAAAATGATAGAAATATTAGCAAAATTAGTAAATTTTTATACTTTTTTACCATTGTATGAAACAAATGTTAAATTAACATTGTACCTTAAAAATGTCCAAATGCATTGTTATAATCTAAGTTATTACTATTATTTTGCATAGATATTTTTAATATTAAAATTTCAAAATATAAGAATTATTTAGGTATTAAATCTCCATTGTTAAATCATTAAAAAGGTGAAAAATTATTTATTTTGAGTGAAAACAAATTAAGTATTTTGTGATACTTAATCTCTTTTAAATTAACAAAAAAATAAAAACAGTGTTTAATTATTCAAAAAGGGAAAATTTTTTTTTAAATATTTCACAACACTATTTTTAAATTATTACTTACCAAGGAAAATTTTCACATTCATTAATAATAAATTTTAAATTTAATTTAATATATTTCAGTATTATATTTCAAAAATTGTTAAACATCAAATTAATTATAATAAATAATTCTACTATGAACAAATCCAGGCATAAATGTTATTTAAATTATATTTTTATATTATATTTGTCAATTGCTTAAAAGGAATAAATATTTATTTGCTTACAGGTATACATTTATGTTTAATGAATATTTTTAACCCCACACTTATATAAAATATTAAATTAAAAGCATATTAATATAAAATATTAATTTAACCAGGCGTTAATATAAAGTAAGTTAATTTCATAATTGCATTGAAGCTAAATTACCTCTCAAAATTTAGTAAGTTTACCCAACCATAATAAACTCACGTGTATTAGAATTCCCTTTTATAAGCATATTTGACAAATTTTATTTATTTCTAAGTGAATTAATGTTAGTGCAATAATTGTTTTGTATTTTAATCCATTTCATGTATTTTAAATTATTCTTCTACAATAAAACTTATAACTAGTATACATACATACATACATACTTACATACATATATACATACATATATATATATATATATATATATATATATATATATATATATATATATATATATATATATATATATATATATATATATATATATATATATATATATATATATATATATATATATATATATATATATATATATAAAGAAACAAATATAGGAAATTGTAACTTATATTTCTTATAGTTTTTACTGTAGAGAAAATATAACAGCTTAATGTACAACAAAAAATAAGTAAAAACAATATATTTACGAAAAATTTTGTAAAATTCCGTGTCAGTAATATTCACATAATACTTGTGTGCAAAGCTATCATTTCAAATATTTAATCAACCAATAATACGTGATAATACATAAGAGTGTAATGAAAAATTAAAATTAAATCTATACAGTAAAAGTTTTTTTTAAAATATAAGCTATGTGATATATGATTTGCTCAGAAAAAAAACTAAAAATAGAAAACAATTTTTTTCTTTTCACTATAACTGTTAATCCTAAACTCGTGATTTAAAACTATCATCTCTTAAATCACTTTTTTTGAGTAACAACAGAAATAAATTTGATTATGTTTGGTTAAAACCTATTATATTTCATAAATTACCAATTTTAATTATGATGGTTGATTTCAAGCATATTTCTATTTCCCCAAAAAAGGTGTCTTTATTCCAAAGCTGTCACTAAGCATTTAAAATATTCTGAGTGCTGTTATAAAATATGAGAAATATTAAAAATCTTGCCAAAAAAGTTAAAAAGAAAATTTTGGGAAAAGGGTATTCTATTTAAATTATATCAGTTCAGTTGTTCTAAGCGTTTTTTCATTGCGCTTAGATAATTGAATGTTCATACATTTTTGGTAATATTATAATTATATTTCAATGGCATATGCATTTAAAATTCAACAAAACTTGCATCTTTAAAAACAAAATTTACAACTTTTACAAAAGTTTTTTTAAAGAACTGTATCTTTACTCTCGATAACTCAAGATAATTTAATATATAAACGTACTAAAAGAGCCATTGCTTTATGTGGTTCTTCTATTTATTTGTGAGAAATAAAATAAATAATATTCAAATATTTTCTTTTTTTTGTTTTTAAAAGATATTTCAATTTTTATGCAACAAAGAAAAACTGTGTGAACTTGCAACCTTAATTTGCGAAAAACATCAGTTATATATACATATATTAAATATATATATATATATATATATATATATATATATATATATATATATATATATATATATATATATATATATATATATATATATATATATATATATATATATATATATATATATATATATATATATATATATATATATACATATATATATATTATCATTAAATATTTTTTGAATTTCTTTATAGTAGTATACCTCTATATATATTTTAATTAGATTTCTTAATACGTAATTAAACTGGTTTGCTGAAAAAAATAAACATTTTTATGGGTGCTGATCTTTAAATTTTTCTAAATACTAGGGCAATTTTGGCCATGAAAGTTTCTTCGTAGTCTTTCGTGGCCAAAATTGCCCTAGGTAGCGATAAATATATTTTAATGTCAAGCTTTAATCTTTGAAATATATCATAATCAGTTTAAGAAATGTAGCTCTTGTGTTCAATACTTCATTTTCTACCTTTATAAAAGCATTAATAAAATAAAA